>JAYEVH010000444.1:0-285391 GCA_036346255.1 Ampelocalamus luodianensis
AATCATTTAGGCTTTAGAATATAGAAAAATAATTCCAAAATTATGGAAAATTCATGTAAATTCTGAGCATTTAGGATTTAAGAATAATATTTCCAGTATTATGGTAATAGATTTTGCACACCATTTTGTTTTAGCTTTCATTTGGTTGAGGAAAAGCTTTAAAAAATCCACAAAAATCCAATAAAATAATTAAACTTTATTTTCAATGGAAATTGAAATTTGGGCATTACAAACCTACCCCCTTAAAGGGAATCTCGACCAGATTCAGACTTGGTTAGCAAAAGATCGGGATAGTTAGTCTTGAGTTCTTCTTCATTCTCCCATGTGGCTTCGCTACGGATGGTGACTCCACTTTGCACCTTGTACGATCCGATTATTCTCGCTTCGTAACACGCTGCGACATCTAGAATTTTAATCGGTCGCTCCGTAGGTGAGATCTTCTTGAAGGTCAAAGCTTTCGTAAAGGTATGGTCTTAGGTTCTCGCAGCATTTCTTTAATTGCGACACGTGGAAGGCGTTATGTCTTCTTGATGTGGCTTCGCGGCTCTAGGCTGATAAGCTACTTCTCCACGCTTTGCCAAGATCTTGTATGGCCCAATATACACAGGTGCGAGTTTACCTTTTGTCGGAATCTCTTCACACCTCAGGTGGGGTTACTCGAGATAGACAGCATCTCCTACCTCAAAGCTTAATTCCTACGGCGGTTATCGGCATAACTCTTTGTCGGGATTGGGCCGCTTTGACGCTCTGAATAGTTTTCACTTTACTCTCAGCTTCTTTGATCAACTCAGGTCCAAGGAGCTGACGCTCTCCTACCTCATCCCAAAGAAGTGGGGTTCGGCATTTCCTACCGTACAGAGCTTCAAATGGAGCCATCTGCAAACTAGCTTGGTAACTATTATTGTATGAGAACTCTGCATACGGCAGATCCTTGTCCCAACCTTTTCCGAATTCTAAGGCACAGGCTCGAAGCATATCTTCAAGAACTTGATTGGTGCGTTCTGTTTGACCATCGGCCTGGGGATGATACGCCGTGCTAAAATTGAGTCTGGTTCCCAAGGCTTCATGCGGACTTTTCCAAAACCGAGAGGTAAATTGGGAACCTCGGTGCGACACAATCTTTTGGGTACTCGTGCAGCGACGATCGGCCATGTACACCGCTAGTTTCTCGCTCCGTAGGTGGTCTTGCGGGAATAAAGTGGCGACTTTAGTTAACCGGTCAATTACCACCCGGATGGAGTCATATCGATTGGGTCCCGGGAGTCGGTGATGAAATCCATACCAACTTCTTCCCACTTCCACTCGGAATTGGTAATGGTTGCAACAGACACGTGGTCTTTGGTGTTGTTCCTTGACTCTTTGACAAACGTCACAACGAGCGACGGAAATCAGCAATTTCACGCTTCATGCCGACCCACCAATATCTTTCTTTAGATCCTGGTACATTTTGGTGCTGCCGGGATGAATGGAGTATGGCGACTCATGAGCTTCTTTCGAATTGAGTCTTTTATCTCCTGCTGGTTAGGCACACAGATGCGGTCTCCAACCACCTTGTCCTTGCTCATCTTCAGAGAAACACAGGGCTTTGCCTCTTCTCATATTTTTCTTGATTTCTTGGATATCTTCATCTTCCATTATTTTGTTCTAATCTGATCTGAAGAGTTGGTTGAACTTCTAAAGCGTTTACAGACCTTGGTTGACAATTTCAGATTTAGATGCTTGACTCTTCATCTGACTCAAGTGATTTTGTTGCACCATGATGGTGTTGCAATATGCTTTTCTGCTCAAGGCATCTGCTACCACATTGGCTTTGCGGATGATAATGAATTCGAGATCATAATCCTTTATCAGTTCAACCATCTTCTTTGTCGGAGATTGAGCTCGAATTGCGTGAATATGTACTTGAGACTTTTATGGTGCGTGAAAATTTCACCGGTTACCAATGAGATAATGCCGCGATTTTGAGCGTGCAATTGCCGCTAACTCGGATCATGAGTGGGTAATTCCCTTCGTGTAGCCTCAATCGCCGGGATGCATAAGCTACAACTTTGCCTTCTGCATCAATACACATCCGAGGCCTTGGCGGGATGCGTCACAAAGATCTCAAAATCCTTGCGAATGTCGATAAAATTAACACCGTGCCGAGACTAGTCTCTTTTCAGTTCTTGAAACTTTCTTCACAGCGCTGACCATTCAAACTTCTTTTCTTTCTTGTGGTTGAGTCATGGGTTTGGCAAGTTTAGAGAACCCTCAATAAACCGACGATAATAGCCGCGATCCCGAAAACTTCTCACCTCGGTGGTGATTTGGGCATTTCGGTCCATTCTTGCTTCAACCTTGGCGGGATCTCTTGCAATTCCTCCTGCGGATACAATATGTCCAAGGAATGCAACTTGACTTAGCCGAATTCACTCCATCGAATTTGGCATAGAGTTGGTGCTCCACGAGCTTGTCTAGGATCATCCGGAGATGCTCTTCATGTTCTTTTCGTTCTTGAGTAGATGAGAATATCGTCAATAAAGCGACTACGAATTTATCCAGGAATTCCATGAACACCTTGTTCATCATATTCATGAAATAGGCAGGGGCGTTGGTCAATCCAAATGACATTACTGTGAACTCATATAGTCCATATCTGGTGGTGAAGGCAGTTTTTGGAATATCTTCCGGCCGATCTTTAATTGGTGATAACCGGATCTCAGATCAATCTTTGAGAAAATACTTGCTCCCTTTAACTGATCAAACAAATTATCAATTCGGGCAATGGGTATTTGTTCTTGATTGTTACTTCGTTGAGTGATCTGTAATCGACGCACATTCTCATGCTATTGTCTTTCTTCTTGACAAATAGTACCGCTCCCCATGGTGAGGAACCTGGTCGAATGTACGCTTTTTCTCGTAGTTCTTCAATCTGTTTCTTCAATTCTGCTAACTCGTTGGCTGGCATTCTATAGGGTCGCCGAGATCTGAGTGTCCAGAGGACTAGATCAATTAGGAACATGATGTCCCTATCCGGTGGCATGCCGGGTAGATCATCTGGAAAGACGTCGGGATACTCACGTGCCACGGGTATATCTTCAAGTTTCACTTCCTTCAATCTGGTGAGTATGGAACTTCCTCCGGTTCGAGTCTCAGGTTTGAATTCAACAGACACACCTTGTTCATTAGTGAGGGTGATGGATCTATTGTACGATCTATTTGACTGTGATTTTTGGCTAGCCAGTCCATTCCAAGTATTACATCCAAACCTTGGGAGTGTAAAACTATCAGATCTGCTAGAAAAGTTACTCCGGATATCTCGAGAGTGAGATTAGGGCATAGAGAATTGGTTCTCATTTCCGAGCCCGGGGAATGAATTATCATGGGAGTAGCTAAAGAGGATATAGGTAACCCATATTTTCCCACAAACTTATTTGACACAAAGAATGTGAAGCTCCGAATCAAATAAGACATATCTTCGGTGCTCGAATTAACGAGGACGCATCGAGAACAACATCCAGTGCTACACGAGCTTCTCGGCGGTGACATGGTTCACCCGTCCCTTAGTGAACTGGCCTGCTGGTCTGGTGATGCCGGTAGCTGGAACTCCTGATGTTGGCCTTGTTGGTGCCAAACCTTGCTGCTTCTTCGGGCATTTATTGGCATAATGCCCCGTCTCGTTGCAATGGAAGCATGTGACTCCGGAAGCTGAGGAGGTAGAGTGCTTCTGCTGAAACTGCCCTCCTGATGAAGTGCCACGGAAGTTGGAGGGGATGGAGCGCTGTGGCGGTCTTTGAGTACGAGGCGTGGAAGATTGAAACTTCCCACGTTGTCGCGGTGCGGTGTGGTGATGCGAGGTTTGGGCGGACCTCTGCGTTAAACCTCAGCGGCCATCCTCCGCTTGCGGTTCTCCATTCTGTGTGTTTGGCCTCTGCTGATTGCTTTATCCACCAAGCTTTGGAAGTCGGTGAAATTTTGAGAGATAAGCCGACAGAGATATCATCGTTTAAGCCTTCCAGGAACCTTTCTGTGCGCTCCTCATCTCGCACGCTCGTCCGGGGCGTAGCGGGCGAGTTGATTGAAACGGTGAAGATACTCATTCACCGAGCGGTTTACTACTGGCGGAGCGCGTGGAATTCCTTTTCTTTAATGTCATCATCCTGCGCCGGATATGTGCATGATAAAAGCTCGCCGCGAAGTCGGCCCATGTGATGGGTGAGCATCATTGTGTGCGTGCGAGAGTTGTCCCACCATTCGATGCGGGGCCATTCGGTTGGTGAGGCAAACAGGACCCTCTCACGGTCGTAACACCGACTAATGTCGATTTCTTTCCAATAGCCGGCCGATCGTCGGCGTCCATTGGTTCGAAGATTATTTGAGAATGTCGGCGGACGCATCCTCATAAACTCGGACATAGTCGGCCTTTGGTTATGCGGAGGTGGAGCGGAGCCGCTGCTGCCAGGCGGCCCGAGTGTTCGAACATTCTGCGGTGATTGGGCAAGAAGGTCGATCAAATGAGTCGATTCGCCATCATCGGCGCTGATCGGTCCTTCGCGGCGGTGGTGGCGGTCGCAAACGTGGTTATCTGGTGATTCGCTCCGATCGTTTCCTTGTCCGTTGGCACCTGCCCGCACCGCTAGTTTGCGGTGGTCACCATCTGCGGAATCCTCCAATGATTTAGAAGAGGTAGCAAGGAATTTTATGGGGATAAATCTATGATAGCCCAAGAACGAATAAGCACACAAACAAAGAATCAACTTTTCAAAATGGTTCCTTTATTCATTTATTTTATTAATATATTATGGCTATCACATGAGTAGTTGATAGCTCATAATGCGTAGCTAAAGAAACGGATGTAAAAACATCTATGGGGTGGATGGGGTGTATTCGGGAATTGCTGCATGCGCCTTGGCTCGATTTGTAAATAGCCAATTCCTCTTCGACTGCCTTCAGTCTCGCCTCGGTATACTCTAGACTATCCTGAGTGGTACGCAAGTCGTCCAAGGCGTTCCCATAGGCGTAGTCCAGTGCCTTTGTTAGGTCCACCTGGTGCGTCAACTCGGGGGAATCTTCCACCTCGGTGGTGCGGAAGACACTGTCAAGTCTGGTTGGAAGATGCATCGGGAAATAGTGAAACCCGGTGCCGTTGAGGTGGCGGTCGTAAGTATGGCAAAGTCGACGGACTGCTTCTCTCGCTACATCCTGAATGCCATCAGCAAAGGTGTCGCGTCGGATCGGGGCGTGGAAGGTGTGGAAGACGGTGTTTGGCGGCAGTCGAGTAGATCGATTTCCACCCTCCGAGACGTCATTCCCCACCTTGTACCGTGTAGCCACAAACGTTGGCCTCTTCTTGTAGTCAAGTCTGCATCACTTCCAGAAGTTCACCGGTGTGTCCTGAATGATTCCGTGAGAGATAGCGTCCGGTACTTCGGCCATCTACAATTTTGAGGAATAGACAAGTCAGTAACTGTTTTTAAAGAGAAGGGTTGAGAGATGACTCTGGATAGACTCAAAATAGTTTTTAATTTTTTTGCAAATAAGTCCTTAGGACATTTGTGGGGCCACGACCTCTGATCGATATGGCTCGATACCACTTTTGTCGAACACGGAACGAAGGATCCCAAATTCTCTATGTTCATACACTAGTCCAGGATTTCTAGTGTACACAGTTAAACAAAAAGTGATAGCACAATCATATCACGAGTTTATTGATAATAATTCAAAGTTTATTACAAAAGGGCATGCGGCCAAAAGAAAAAATAACACAATGGAAGAAGTAGTAGTAGTAGTAGGCCACACGACTTGCCACGAGCAATCGTCTGGGACGTAGCCTATTAAATCAATATCCTCACCGTCGGGAAAACGTCTTCTCTGAATAAGATTTATTCGACAAAAGTGAGCACAACTTCCGTGCTCGCAAGTCACACCCAATATAGAAAGTTTAATGCATGCATAAGGTAAACAAAGGTAATGGCAGGGTTGTTTTGCATAAACAACATTTTCAGATTACCATTAATACTTTTGTAAGGCCAATTTTAATATTTCAAATAAAGACAGTGACAAAATGGCAACGAACATTGGATGACCTCCATTAGTTGAATATTGAAGGATATCCTCCTAACACTTGTCTAATCACCCAATTTTTACCACAGGACTATCCATCCTAAAACATCTGTTGAACACATTTTATAAACCAAAACAATTCTAACTTAGAGTGGCTTTGCTAGCATGTCCATGACCGCGGACACGGCTATTCGAATAGTTTTACACTCTGCAGAGGTTGTACAACTTTACCCACACGAGATAAAATGCTTTTAATGTCGGCCAAAGCACGCCCAAGGCGTGTGACTAAGCAATTATCATGAGGCCGTTACAAAGCAGTGTCCTACTGTATTCATGCCCGCTAAGGTTTCGCTACCTTTGGACTATCCATCCTCCGGAAGCCCCCTCTTGCGCCAGGTGGGACTAATGTCTGACCAACGCCCACACATACAACATAGCACAAATAACACTAAGACACTACAGATTATTTAGCCAAATCCGCCCATACGGGACATGTGGTGGTACGGTAAGGCGAGCAAAATACGCTCAAAGACCGGTCCTTAATCGACTGGGCGACTTCCAATTTAAAACCCCGGGTCGTAATCCTAACTTGATTAGACCGTGCATGAACCTGCACCCACCATCCATCCATCTCGCCCAAGTCCAAACCCATTTCATTTTATTTAGAGTAAAAACCCCTTTATAAACCTTTCGTGTTAAAACAATACCACAGAAACACATTTTAAATTAATTTGTAAAGATTTGACTAAATTCTCCCAAATTTGTAAATGTTATCTAAGCAAGGCTAAGCATTTGACAAATTTTATTTAAGGTGTCAAGGTATTCAGGTTTGATAGTCAAATTGGCCATACCAAGGAGTTTGGAACAACTATATACGAAATCAGGATAATCAGATATTTTTATAAACATATGCATGCAATAGTAAATTGTAAATCGTAAATAAATACTTTAAAACAATAGGAACAATATGATCAATAGTGTAACTTGCCTTGTTGAAGTCTTGGAACTCTAAATCGTCGGAAGGATCTAACTCTCCGGAGTCGTCGAAGTCTAGACGTGAAAATACGACAAATTCAACTCAAATTCAAATAAATTCAAAAACTCAGATCAAACTAACTCCAAATTGAAATATTTTGCTTTAGTTAGCTAGATTATGAATTTAGACAAATTTTGCAACTTGAACCACTCAATTTGGAGTTCAAATGCAAAAGATATGAATTTTAGAAGTTTAATACAAAATCTGGAATTTAATTGAATTCTCTGAATTATTTTTCTAAAGGAAATTCTATTTATTGCGCAATGCTGACGCCAGCGATGAATTTTCCGGAAATTAAAAGAATTGTAAAGATTTTCTGACAAGCGGGCCCCACATGTCATAGACTCGGCTCACGGTGGACTGATTCCACCGAGCCATGTGTGGGCCGGTGCGGTGGACCTGCCACGCGGGTGCTGACCCGGCTTGACACGCGAGCTCTGGTGCTGAGGTGGCGTCTACGTGCAGTGAGGTGGCGCTGAGGTGGCCGAGCCACGCAATCTCGAGGCCGGTGATGCTCCGGTGACAAGCTCGCCGGCGCTACGCGCCACGGCGAGGGGAATGAAGGTGCGCAAAATGTAGAGGGGACAACTGCGAACACGTGGGTTACCAAAACGACGGCAGAGCGTGACCGGAAGGTCGTCGGTGACGGTGTTTGGCGGCGGCGGCGTGCGGTCGTCGACGAAGTAGAGGTTCCGGCGAGTCTCCGAGGAAGTAGATGGTAGCTCCGGCTTCGCACAGGTGCAGTGATGAAGATGGCGTCGACGGCGAGGACGGAGGAGGTCTGATGGCGCCGGAAACGGAGAAGAATCGAGGTGCTTCGCCGGCGGGGATCTTCGGAATTAGAGCGCTACGTGCAAAGAGAAGGGTACCGGGTGGTGGAGGCGTGTTAAGGTAAGGGAGGCGCTCCCGAGGTGCCCTTTTATAGGGTACGGCGTGGTTGAAACGGCGCGACGCAAGGTCATGCGGCGGCGGTAATGATGGTGTTCTGGCGATCGTGGGCATGAGAGAAGGGGAAACGGCCGAAATGGGGCGGCGTGATGAGTGGTCTTCAATGCGCACGATGGCGAAGGAGTGGGAAGAGAAACGCAGAGAGAAGCTTCGGGCGTTGGCTTTAATGGCGGCGGTTTCGCGCACTTCGTGGGGAAGACGACGCAGACGATGATGGTGGGCGTGCGATTTTGATCGGACGGTGGACAAACGATGGGCGTAAGTAAGTCAGATCGGCGTAGCCGCTTGATCTCGATCTAACCGCTGAAATAGATCACGGGTTGCGGTGAATCGTTAAGTGGCGATGCACGTGGCCGTTGATTTAGATCTAACGTCCCGATCGTGAGAACATTCGGACCTTCAGAATGCTTTGTGGACTGACCGCTGGATTTTAATCCAACGGTTGGGATGCACCGTGTGGTGGAGAGAGAAAAGGATCGACAGTGGACCCCTGCCGGGCCGAGAGGAGGAGCGCGCGGCGGAGCTGGCCGAGCGGGTCGCACGCAAGACGGAATGGGCCGGACCGAGAGAGGTTTCGCCCAAACACTATTTGAGGATTTTCTTTGATTTCGATTTAATTAAATGTCGATAAATCATTTAGGCTTTAGAATATAGCAAAATAATTCCAAAAATTATGGGAAAATTCACAGAAATTCTCTGGAGCATTTAGGATTTAAGAAAAATATTTTCAGCTATTATCTGGTAATAGATTTTGCACACCATTTTGTTTTAGCTTTCATTTGGTTAAGGAAAAGCTTTAAAAAAATCCACAAAAATCCAATAAAATAATTAAACTTTATTTTCAACTGGAAATTGAAATTTGGGCTGTTACAAGCCCTCACAGTCTTTTTTCTTGGATTTGGCCTCCCATTCAGAATGGGTTAGCAGCATGTGTTCGTCTTCCATGCCACCATATCCCCGTAGACGCTCCTCATGCGCCTTAAGCTGACCGAACAACTCCTCGATCGATATCTTCTTCAAGTTCCCGAATTGCTCTAGTGTGGAAGCAATCTGTAGGAACTTTGGTGTCACCACACATAACACTTTCTCTACAATGTAGGAGTCATCAATTTTCTCCCCGAGTGTGTGCATCTTGCTGATCACCATGGTTATTCTTACGGCAAAATCATCCTCAGACTCTCCCTCATGCATCCGGAGCCCATCAAACTCCGTCTTGAGGGTTTGGAGCTTTGCCCTCGTCACACGATTGGCCCCCACATACATGGACTTTAACATAGCTCACACATCTTTGGCCATCGTCTTCTCTGAGAGGAGGAGCCCCCTAGTAGATGACCATGAGAGCCATCTTGTTTTTCTAGTTGTCGATGTCTCCCTCAGCTACAACTGCATCCCACATGCCTTGCACCTCCATATATATGCACATCTTGATTGACAAAACCACATAGTTAGTGGTCGTCAGCAGTGGATACTACAAAGACATCGAATTCTCTTTCCCGACTGCCTTTTATATCGTAACATCGCCGGTACCACTCTTCGTCGGCGTCTTCAATATCACTGAGGCTCGATACCAAATGTTGGATCTTTTCTAATGGGGGTGGAAAGGAAATAGAGCAAGAACAGAGTAGCAGTATTCTCAACTCAACTATATATATTGTTCTCCCGAGCTTAAAAGCTACTTGTACGCAGATGACTCTAGTCTATTTATAGACTTTTTACAAACCAACATTAGCAACTGACTTAACACGAAATAATATTACATAATTGTCTCACAACTGACATCCAGCCTTGAGCTGTCCTTTTCTACCACTAGTGACCAGGGATTTATCTAGTACAAGGGCACCTCAAAGATTTTATCTTTTACAACTGCCGACTAATGTTTGTGTACACGTAAGACTAACAAAGTAACAGCTAGATAAAGTTGCTACAGGGTTCCACTACTGACATGCATGTAGTTTAAATGCAACAAGATTATAAACAACAGAGGTGGGGGTTTGGAATAGGAGTTGGGAGATGGAATTGGTATTGGACTTCGATTTCATAGGTGTCCCTTGTAACATCCCAATTTTCTGAGTTTAAAAATCTTTTAAATAGTTAGTAGGAAGAAAATTCACCATTTGAATTTTATTTGAATCTAAATTCAAAAGCTTAATATTGGACTTTACAATAAAAAACATTTAATGTGAATAATCCCAACATGAACAATAGTCAAAACTATTTTATTTGGGTTCTATGTGCTCAGATATATTTTCTAGATTTTTCTAGAATTTTTCTGAGTTCATTTGCTATTTTCTATTGCTTATTTGAATTTCTGGTAATTTATAAAATAGAAAAACTATTTAAAATCTCAGAAATAGTCTCGGGTCGAATTTCCAGCTCCGGCCCAGTCCTGTTCGCCGCCGGCCCAAAACCCCGCAGCCCATCTCCGCCTCTCTCTCCGCTGCGTCGTCGGTCCCACGGCCGATCGCGACCATGCCGTGTGCGACGCGGTCTGGCCCGAGCCACTCCTGCTGCCTTGTGGGCCCCGCATGCCACGTCCTCGTCGTCTTCGTCGCGGACTCCAGAGTCCGTGTCCGCGCCGCGCCGCCGTGCCGTTCGCGGATTCCTTGCTCCCGGGCCCTATTTAAAGCCGTGACCGCGTCACGAGGATCGCCTCAACCCTAGCCGCCTTTTCCCCAAGACCAGGAACCCTAGAGCGCCGCCTATTCGCCGAGATTGGAGCTCGAACCCTAGCGCCGCCACTTCGGTTTTTCGACAAATTGGTTTGCAATGTGGAAATTGACTCATGAGAGTCTCTTGTGGTATGAGTAATGTGGTTGTGGTGGTGGAATGGGGTTCATCCCTTGTGGTATGGTAGAGGTTGTGATTGTGGCATGAGATTCTTCTCTGTTGTGGTAATTGTTGATAGCAGTTGTGGATGCGAGAAATAGTAAAGTTATGAGGTAAAACATGTTAATACTTTATTGTCATTGGTAGTGGTAGTGGTGAATAATATGAAGCAGTTGATCAAGATTCAATTGTTGATATTTTACTATCATTGGTAGTAAATATGGTTGAGGCTATAATTGTGATCATTATGGGAATTGATATTGATGCTTAATATCTGGTTCATCAACTCATGTTGTAATAAAGTCGATATACCTAGAAAGAAGGTGATGATTACTTTGATACTTACTCTAGGCATCAGAGTGGTTTAGTAGCCGGGTAATGTGGGTGGGGTGCTAGAAAGAAGGTGATAATTACTTTGATACTTATTGATCACCATTCAAGTGCTCATTGCATTAGTTGCTTCCCATAGTCTTCACATTCATCAAATGGATGTAAAAATGGCTTTCCTTAATGGAGAGTTGGAGGAAGAAATCTATATGGAGCAACCGGATGGTTTTGTGATTTTTGGACAGGAAAATAAGGTATGCAAATTAACCAAATCCTTATATGGCCTAAAGTAAGCACCTAAGCAATGTCACGAGAAGTTTGATAAAACTTTAACTTATGCTGGTTTTGGTGTGAATGAGGCAGATAAGTGTGTATATTATCATTATGGTGGGGGTCAAGGAGTGATTTTGTGTTTGTATGTCGATGACATACTAATCTTTGGGACAAACACTACTATTATTGACGAGATTAAATCTTTCTTATCTAGATGCTTTGATATGATAGACCTAGGAGAGGCAGATGTTATTTTGAATATCAATTTGATCAAAAAATAAAGATAAGATCACTTTAAACCAATCCCATTATGCTGAGAAAATCTTGAGTCGGTTCGGTTTTGAGAACTACAAGATTTTCCCAACTCCTTATGATGCTAGTGTTAAGCTTCGTAAGAATAAGGGATTAGGCAAATATCAATGGAGATATTCACAAATAATTGGGTCCCTTATGTATCTATCTGGTGCTACAAGACCTGACATATCATTTGCTGTGAGCAAATGTAACATCCCAATTTTAGACTTGTGGTTCAAATGTAAGAAAATGAGTAGAAATTACAACTTTTTCTTACATCATGTATTTCCTGTTGTACCAAACAATTCTTGTACAAGAAGTCGTGGAAATACAAAGTCACAAGTCTTTTGGGTCCAAACTTTGAGCTTCCAAGAAAATAATCATGTCAAACATTTTGATCATTTCCTGGAAATACTTTTCCTAAGTTCTAGGATTGATATGTGACCCCTCTGAAAAGTTTCACAATTTTTAGAAATTATTTGAATATTTTTGGAGGTCAGTCAAACCCAATTTAAATCTTGGTCAAACCTTGGTCCAGCACATTGTAGAATTTTTGGAGGAAAATGTACAGCACCAAAACCTCTGAAAATTTTACACAAGGCTAATATCCTAGGTAGCAAGCTCCTGTAAAAATTTGAGAATTTTTGGAGTTGTTTTGCGACCTCAAGCAAATCCTCAAAGTCCAGCTCAATTCAAACTTCCAAAATTAAAAGCTGGTCTGAGTTGGGCTCGGGCTCAAGGTCGAGCCGGACCACTTAAGCCGCACGCAGACTCGGGTTCGGGCGCACCTGTTTCGGCCGTTAGATTCCTATCTAACGTCCACGACCACCCCCACTCCCCCGTCCTCCTCTGACCTTCTTCTACCTCGCGCCGTGCGCTCCAACAGTAGGAGGGATGGTCTGTCACTTCGTGCGCCCCGTTAACGTTCCGCTGGTAGGGACAGTAGCGGCGTGGTAGCACTTTCGGCCAAAAGCCATGCTCCACGCTGCTCTGCTCCCCTAGCTCCCAGTTTAGCTGCGTTTGAGCTCGCCGTAGCTCATCTCGGGCCCCCCGTTCTTTTGTGTCGTTGCTCACTGATCTCTTAATGGCCACGAGGACCTCCTTTGGACCTCTTCCACTCACAATCACCCTCCAACTCACTCTCTGTGCGTTCGAGCGCAAGCCACCGAGAGCATTTGTTGTCCGCCATTGCCAGACCTTGGGGCCCTCGTCAACTTCAGAGCTCCAGTGGTTCTTTTGGCCCTTTGATGCGCTTTCTTTTGGACCTCTAGTCATCGCAAGTCCGGTCCCTAACTCATTCCTAGGTTGCTTTCACAGGACCAGCTCGAATTGAAGTTCCCGCAGTTGGCGGCCAAAAGGGGACTTCATCGTTCCCAGCTCCCGTGAGTGCCCTCTGTTCAATTCTTTGCTACTGGACCACCCCGTGGTCATCGCGAAGGAATACTGATCACTCTTTTTGCATCTGCTGGCTCAGAGCGCCTAGTCGCCGCCATCTTCTTCATCTCCGGCGTAGGCTTCCGCCGCCAGCTCTTCTTCGACCTCCCCTGGACCTCTGCTGTGCCCTGGTAAGTTCCTTTTAGCCCTGTAGAGCTTAATCACTAGCTAGGTTAGCTCGTAGCGCCCCTTTTCGCGTTTTCGGATTTTGCCGAAAACACTCCTCCGCCCCTCTCCGGCTCACCAGCGTTATAGGCCCGCTCCGTCGTTGAGAGTGGTTCCAATATGTGCGCAATAGTATTAGGAACGTTTTCGTACAGTTGGTTAGCGCCGCCGTGGTCTTGGTCGTCGGCGACGTGCCGGCGAGCTCAACGCGGTGCTCTGTACTTTGTCGGATTTTCGACAAGTCCTCGGACCTCCTCGGGTTGTTCTTGGCCGTCAATGACCTCACCGGGATTAGATCTGGGCCTTAGATTCATTTCTGGGAAAACTATAGTCTCAGGACCTCCCCCTAGTTTTAATCCTAGCCGTTGAGACCTCCCTAGGCCTTATATCAGCCGTTAAGACCACCTCTATGTTTCCGCAAAGGACCACCATGGTCATTTTACGAAAACCACCCCTAGGACCTCTTTCGGGGTCCTCTTTGCAAAAGACCTCCCCTGGTCATTTTTGCAAATACCACCTCAGGACCACCCTCGGGGTCCTCTTTGCAAAAAGACCTCCCTTGGTCATTTTTGCAAGGACCACCTCAAGACCTCCCACTGGTCCTTTGTTCGGAGAAGCTAAGTCAGGACCTTTCTTGGGCAGATCTGCACCGTCTAAGACCTCCCCGTGGAGATCTTAGCCGTCCAGACCTCCCTATGTAAAACCTTATCGCTTTAGACCTCCCTCCGCCTCGATCTGGACCGTTCAGGACCTCCCCAGATCCATCTGAGCCGTCCAGACCTCCTCCCGCTAAAACCCTGTCGCATCGGACCTCCCTCGATTAAATCTGGATCGTTCAAGACCTCCTGGTAGATCTTGACCGTTCGACCTCCCCTTCCTTAGATCTTACCATTCGGACCTCCTTCGCTTGATAGTGACCGTTAAGACCTCCCTTGGGAGATCTTAGCCGTCGGGACCTCCTCGGTGGTCTTAAGTCGTAGGACCTCTCCTGGAGATCTAGACCGTCGGGACCTCCCCCGAGAAATCCTGAACGTCCAGACCTCCTCCGTTGGATTGGAGTTCTAGGACCTCCCTTAGTGCTCGGGACCGCCGGATCTTGATCCGGCGGTCCACGACCTCCTAAGCGCGCGAGGAGCTCCTCTCGCGCGCTGTGCGCCATCCGTCAGAACAGTTGGATCTCATCTCAACGACCACAACCTCCCATTTTTCGTTAAGCCAGTTGGACCTCCCGAGAGCTCCAGTTTTCTAAGTCTTTTGTAGATTCAAATTTCTTAAGTGCATAAGTTGGTCATTTTAACTCATTTTTGAATGTTTCAAATTACAGTAGCTTTGTGGTAGGATAAATTTTAATTTGAGATTGTATGTGGTCACTTTTCTAGGCTGGAATTTAGTAAATGTTGCAGTAGAAGTTTGAATGAAATAAGGGTTAGGAAAATCACTTCAAAATTTGTAGAACATATAACTTTATGTGTGTAACCCCAATTTGAGCAAACCCAAGTCTGTAAAATCCCTCTAGTAATGTACTTTAACTTAGTATAGGTTTTGTTCATGTTTATATTCCTGTAGAGTGGTATATGCTAGTTTTACAACTTAAGAAAATCATAACTAATTCATTTTAACTCCAAATTGTGCAAACTCAACTTTGCTGTTCTTAGGATGACCTTAGCTACCTACCATAAAAATTTCAGATTCCAGATCATTCTAGAAATTTTTCCATGAACAAGAATCAAATTAATTTAATTAGGATTTTTCAGGCTGAGAGAACTTAGTTTAGCCATAACTTTTTCATGCTAAGTACAAATGAAGTAATTCTTGTTCCTAAAATTGTCTAAAATCAACCTCTAGCTACTGTATAAATTTCATGAGATTTGGATGTCTTTTGCTGTTGAGTTTTGTTTGGTGTTCTTCGTTCTTATTGGTTTTATCGTATTTTCGCGTTAGGTTCCGAAGAGTTTAGTGAACCTGAGAATCCTCCTCTGCAGCAAGAACAAATCCAGCAAGGCAAGCAGTTTGATCATGTTAATCCCTGTATTTTTAAGTATTTATGTTGTTTACAAATTCTATGTATGCATTGCTAGTTTGTGTTTAACTATTGTCGTTAGTTGATCTAGTAGATGCATTTCCTTAGGAAAATGATTATCCTTTACTACCATGAGCCTAGGTTATTGTTGTGATTTAGAGTTTGTGGATGAGCTCTTGTCACTTAGTAGTTTGCGGATAAATTGCTTAGCCATGCTTAGCTTCTGGTAGAAATGAGCGGTTATCGACTTGTCGATAATCTTGATCACATAAAACTTATTATCACTTATGATTTCAGCCTTGTGCCATGTTTACTTGTAAAAATTAAAAACTGAAAACAAAATGATTTAGACTTGGGCACAATGGTATGTTGGTGTGCTTCTGGGTGTGACTGGAATGGTGCCTGGGTCATTAAGGGCCGAGTTACTTGCGCCACCGTACTGAGCATTTTGCGTGCTAACCACACTAGAGGGTATGGGACCTCTCTTGACTTAGTACTTTGGCGTGTATTGGCTTCGGGTCGCAGGGAGTCGCAGGAGGGATGGTGTTGGGAGCATTGTAGTGTCCGAAAGGCTTCCCCCGTGATGGCTGGTTGTCTTTCGGCTTGCAATGTAAGCGTATGGGTTTCTATCCATACGAGCGGCTCGTAGTTAATGCACAATATTCGGAAGTGTGCTTTTGTGGCTTAAAGGCGGTCTGAAGTGTGGGTACATTGGTACACCTCTGCAGGGTTAAAACTATTCGAATAGCCTCGTCCTAGGTTATGGACACGCTCGGATACGCCCCGTGAGAACTAGACTACAACCTTTTAATTAAAACTTGATGGGTGGTACGAATCGGAGATTCGTGCTATGTTGTGGTGGCTATTGGGATAGTCACTTTCAGGTGGTTACTTGTATTTATCATTAATTCGCTGTATATTCACCATCAAAACAGATTTGCAAACTTGCTTTTAAATGTATTACATTATTGCAAATAAAGTTGGCTTTGTGTAAAATGAGACATATAACCTCCACTTAAATGAGCCTGCATGTAGGTCTGCTATTCCACATGTCAGTCTTGCGAATACCTTGTGTACTCATTGTTCTTGCTTAAATGTAAATTGTTGCAGAGGAAGAAGGTGAGCTTGAAGGGCCTCACTTCTGTGAGTTGTGCTGTGGTAGTCTTAGAGGCGTCTAGCTGGCGGCCCGGTCGGTTGCCTTGTGGGTTGTGTTGCTAACCGATCGACTTTTGTTCTAGCCATCTTATGGCACCTTTTGCTTTCACTGTCATTCTTGTATATTGCGTTATTTGGTCGGTCGGCTCTTTTGTAATAACTTACTTTATGTATGTCCTTTACTAGACTTGTTAATGTATGTTGTATGGAAATGATGTGTAATTTTGTGATGATGTGCATGTGTTGCAATTCTGGGAAGCATATGTCCATCGAGGCTTAGAATGTTTAATTAGTAATGCTAGAACCATGTGGAGGTTAAGTGTTACTAGTTAAATATTCCGGGTCCTCACAGCAAATTAAGTCGGTTTACTTCTAACTCAAGAGATGATCACTGGGAGGCACTTGAGAGAGTGTTACGCTACTTGAGAGGCACAACCTCATATAGAATTTACTATACTGGGTATCCATCTGTATTAGAAAGATATAGTGATTCAAATTGGATCTTTGATGCAAATGAGATCAAAGCTACAAGTTGGTATATGTTTACCCTTGCAGGTGCTACAGTTTCATAAAGGTCATGTAAACAGACTATCTTAACGAGGTCAACCATGGAAGCAGAACTTGTAGCACTAGACACAACTACTGTTGAGGTTGAATGGCTTAGAGAGCTTTTATTGGACTTACCACTGGTTGAGAAACCAATACCGACAATCCTAATGTACTATGATAATCAAACAGCGTTGATTACGGTTACAAGTACTAAGGATAACATGAAGTCCTCCAGACATGTGAAGCATAGGCTTAAATCTGTCAAAAACTGAGGAACTCCGGAGTGATTACTGTGAATTATATACACACTGAGAAAAATCTGGCCGACCCTTTCACAAAGAGGCTAGCACGGAAGGCGATTTCCGTTGCGTCTATGGACATGAGAATGAGGCCCATTGGAGTTACAATTCAACAGTAACCCATACCTTTTTGATCGGAGATCCCATGACTAAAGCAATGGGAAAAACAAGTTGATGTTTGAACAAGAGAGTACATTTTAATAAAATATGTACCCGTATCCTAATAGACAAAGTACTCTCAACTATATAGAAGAGGATGGCTTAAAGCCTTAAAGTATCCTAGTGTCCAATGAGGGAAAAAGGTATTAGCCTATAGGTACCTAGAATGAATACATCTACTTGAGCTTAACTGAGGTTGCAGTTCATTCGAATAGGGGCATTCTCTAGAAAGCTCATGAGCAGATAAGGGAGCATGACCAAATAAAGCTCGGTTTGGCTTGGTTCTTTGACAACCTAGTATCAGTTGAGATTTCAAGTGAAATCTAATCACGAAAGACTGTGAATTCAAAGCATAGTCCATTCATCGGTTGTGAGAAGATGAATCTTGTTATTCTAGATGCAAATTCAACCCGTATGGGACTTAAACTGAAAGACTGGTATATCAACAACTCTTCAGCACAATAATCTTTATTATTCCTTTTTGCTGTTGCTTTGGAATTGGTGGGGGATTGTTGGAATTGGGCACATATGTGTAAAGACCCATTCATTCCTATAATTCCAAAGCATGTAAATCCTTAGACCAGAAGTCTTAGACCAAGGGTCATAGACCAGAGTGGTCAAAACTGAGTGGTCGTAACATAGTGGTCGAAACTCAGTAGTCGAAACTGAACTGCCATTCATCCAAGTGACATGAAGGAGAGACTGACACATAACAATTCCATTCTTTGAGGTGAGGAGGAGATTTAGTGAGACCATGTTTCAAGCTAACTCGATCGAATCTAGCTATGGGTTTGGGAGATGTCGGGAAGTCTTGCACAAATTGAATTCATGTGGCGACGTGTATGTGAAATGAATGAACATAACTATGGGGTGTATATCTATGCGTATATAGGTTTTGTTAAAGTAAAACAATATTGAACCCGGTGTTCTATACAAGCTTTACTTGGATCCACCACAGCCGAGCATTACTATCAATCTTTAATGTTTTTTTTTTGTTTACGTACATGAAACAAAAAAAAGCTGGCAAAGCGTATTGGTCTTTAGGGCTTCCCATGCTTATTCGCGTTGCCATTTTTTTACACCACACTCTATGCTATTTCTACCTTCAAGGGAGTGGAATACTAGTATTTGGTAGAGGAACTGAGTCAGCTTCGTCGACACGCCTCGCGGTGCTGAAAGAATTCTCCAACTAGGTGGCGGCGTTCTCACAGATCAAGCCCTTCATGCTAGCGCGGGAGCAGAACGCTTAAGCAACATGACGTTACGTTATTTACCATCCAAGTCACTTGCATGTTTTGTTTAACTCCGAGTATACAAACTCTAAGCACATCAGCCCTCCCTGGAATAGGGTAAAAGAAGGGTGAGATATAATATTGTGTATAATGAGTAGTAGTTGTAGCACCAAACGAACATTAACATTTGTTTAAGTAGTCATACAGAGTCACCAAAGTGATCGGTGTAGGTACAGTTCAACCAAGAATTACCTTACAGGTAGCCAGAGTCCAGAGTAAATTGATCTGAAGAAGATCCAAGAGCAAAGCAATGAGAACACCACTACCAGAGAGGAAGATTAGAGAGTTCAGCAAGGCAAAGCAAAGCGAAAATAAGCAAGCAAAGGCAAAGCAAAGCGAGAAGATCTCAGAGCAACCCTGCAGGATATGGGTACTCTGCATTGAAGGTATGAACGGAAAGGATCTATAGTGTTGTGCATTTGCACGCGATCTCCACCGTCCAATCAAAAAACAAACATTCATATCAGCAGCTACAGTGTTTTCTCTCTACAGTAAATATTTCGTTGTCACTACAATACCATTGCCAAGTACTGTTCATATACTCAAAAACACTGCTTACACAGTAATCCTCTGCATTATAGTAGAGATCCGGATCCAACGCTGCAGCTGTCAAGTAGTACCGGTAAAGTTGATGGTGGATGGGTTCGTGGGAGGGGCTGTGAATCTGGAATTCATGTGATGTGTGCGAGGATGGATACCTTTTCCGCTGCAATCGAATCCTTCCTTCGTTGCGCGTGGGGCAACTGGCGCCAATGCGTGGCCTTTTCTTTGGGTTGCACCTGGTGGGCCCAATTAATGGCCTCAATAGGATCCTCCGCAACAGCATCTCAAATGAAATGCTCTATTGCTAGCATGTGGCCGCAACCTTGCCGGTCGCTCACCCCTCTTCTCCCGCTTCCTCGCCGTCGTGAAGTTGATTTTCAGGGTTAATTTCAGATTCATTTAGTTTTCCTCTGTTCTCCTTCCTATATCAATTTTTTTCTAGTTGTGTTCTTCTTTAGTGAGTTCTCAGCCGGATCACGATGTTGTTGCAAGATATGAAAAGTCTCCAACGAGGAAGATAAAGAAGTTCAACATGTTCATCGTACCGGTAACACGTTGTTCATCTAGAACCTTCAATGTAAAAGTTAATTAATTGCATGCCTTATCGATGGACTCAAGGACTAGAAAGTATCACATTAATTAGAGTAAAAAAAAGAAAGTTTTACACCGTTGATTACGGTGGGTCTATATTATAACGGTGCAGATTAGTCATATATGTATAAGAGTTTTTACAGTTATATAAGGAATACAAACTATAATTCCATGATAAGCATTAGAGTTATATAACAAGTACAATTCTATGTTTTGATATAAACACGTATAATATATTATCTAGCTACACATTGCACGGAAAATTGGGCTAGTTAACATACATCAGAGGATCTTTCTAAAAACAGATTAGGAAAGAATTGTCACACCAACTAATTCGTGTGGGTTCTAGCCTAGGACCCTTTTACCGAGTGCATTGGAGAGATATTATAGCTTATACAAATTTGAATCCCGAGTATACGTTCGTTTCGGTGTCAGGAAAATCTCCTTTTATCTCTCTCTCTCTCTCTCTCTCTCTCTCTCTCTCTCTCTATCTGGCAGGAAAAAATGATGGATGCAGCCAGTTGAGTGCTGCTCAGCTGGTGCTAGATGTTGGGCATTAGTAGCTGCTCACTTTAGGAGATGAGATGGGATCATGGCCTCCTGATGCATGACATGGTTGACCGATGGATGTGCCCCCAAAAAGCTAAGCAGCAGCTAGCAAAGGAATGAGAACACCACTACCAGAGGAAGATGAGGGAGAGAGTTCAGCAAAGCAAAGCGAAAAGAAGCAAGGAAAGCAAGGGCAAACCAAAGCGAAAAGATCCAGGAGCAACGCTGCAACTGTAAAGTAGTACCGGTAAAGTTGGGAAATTGATCCTCCACGTTGAAACCCAAAGGAGCTACAGTGCTCTACATCAGAAAGCGATCTCCACCATCCGATGAAAAAGTAAATATTCAGATCAATATCTACAGTGCTCTCCCCATTATAGTAAGATCGCCACAGTGAATATTTCCTTGTTGATACAGTATTTTCTACAGTGCCGCTGCCGTCATGCTATTCGTACACTCACAAAATACCGTTTACATAGTGATCCTCTGCATTACAGTAGAGCATCCGGATCCCTAAAGTTGATGGTGGATGTGTTCGTGGGCGGGGTTGTGAATCTGGAATTCATGTGATGTGTGCGAGGATGCATGCCTTTTCTGCTACAATCGACTCCTTCGCCCGTTGCATGTGGGACCAACCGGCGCCAGTGCGTGGCCTTTCCTTTGGGTTGTACCTGGTGGGCCCAATGGCCCCAGTAGGATCCTTCGCAATAGCATGTCAAATGAAATTCTCTATCGCTAGTAACCCCAGCATGTGGCCGCAGCCTCGCCGGTCCCTCACCCCTCTTCTCCCGCATTCTCGCCGGAGTGGAGTTGATTTTCAGGGGTAATCCTAGATTCGGGATAATTGGCTAAAGGACACTGCGCATTGTCCACCTTTGCCAGCGGACACTGAAAAAACGTGGTACAACCAGAAAGCACTGACAAAACATGTAATATGGCCCTAAGACACTGAGCTGCTTATTTTATCATTTCCCGGCCGCAGTGGAGAGAGAAAGCATGCGAATTGTCCTTTTTGCCCTTCGGTCAGACTTGGTTGAGACGGACCATTTAGGCCCGCTCCTTACCCGGCCGGACTCTCTCTCTCTCTCTTGCCAATCGCGCTTTGACTCTCTCTCTCTCTCATGCTGGCGGCGGCAACTGGGTGTTGCTCGGCGCTGGGCATGGCGGGTGGTTCATTCTCTGGGTCTTCTTCCTCGGCGCGTGGGAGGCCCGGCGCGCACTCGTGGAGTGGTAGACTCCCCCTGGAGCAGTGCCCCCTTTGCCAGACATCGGTGGTGGAGCGCACCTCCCGGACGAGCTCCAATCCGGGCAAGAAGTTCTTCAAGTGCCCGAAGAATGAAAATGTTGGTAGTATTTGGTGTTTTGTTTGTACTTAGTTATGCATTTGTGTTGGAATTTGTCGGATTCAATTGATTGGTTTTATACATTGGTTGATTTTCAGCTCCTGAACCATTGCAAGTTTTTCATGTAGGAAGATAAGTACGAAGCGTATTTGGTTGATAATGGTTTGTTCCCTTTTGACATTGGGATTCCTGATGATGCTATGACCCAAGTGTCGGCAATGGCAGCCTCCATAGAAGCCCTCATGGATGAGTTGAAGGTGGCCGTTAAGGAGGTCCAGGAGACCATGGAAGAAATGAAGGGTTCCATTGTTGTAGTTCCTCCCGTTTTGACTACGATGAGGAATATTATGAATGGAATGTATGGTGAGATGAAGGGATTGAGGTTTGGGATGGCTGGCAATGTGGTGAACAAGAACCGTCGCCTGCGTGAGAGGATGATGATACTTGGCTGGTCGATTGTCTTCCTCCTTGTAGCTATCCTGGTAGTGTCTCTTAAGAAGTAGATTTAGATGTCAATGTTAAGAATATCATAATGTAGATGTTATGAATATCATATGGTGTGCTGAAATGGTGTATGCAATGAGGAACCCAGAATTTCCCTTATGTATTTTGTTGACAATATTCTGGCTTGTAATGCTGAAATGGTCTATGGAATGAGGAACCCAGAATTTCCCCTATGTATTTTGTTGATAATATTCTGGCTTGTAATGCTGAAATGGTCTAATGGTCTATGCTGTAATGGTAAAACTTCAATATTGACATAATAGAACCATAGTAGAACCATACCAGAACTAAACATTGAGATATTCCATACCAAAAGTACTGGATTACATGACATATTGAGATGTCCAAAATTCATGTTCAACTCCAGAAGTACTGGATTACAGGTTCAACTCCTCAACTCTAGAAGTACATGCACTAGATGTCATTACATGTCCATAACATTCTATTAAACAAAAGTCCATAACATTCTATTAAACAAAAGTCTTCCTTCTTCTCCCATCCATGCCTAGCATTCCCAAGACTACTTCAGATTCACTTGCCTAGCCTCCTAGGACTGCTCCAGCTGTTGATGAACAAAATGCTACAATGCAGTATAGACATTTACAAACTAGTAAGAACCTTACAAGATTGGAGGACACAAGATTTACCTCCTTGTTACTGGACCAGGGACTTTGTGGTATTCCAAACAGAGGATTGGAGGAGCATCGATTCGTTGCTAGCGACTACTTTCTTAGCTACTTTGCGAGTCTTTCTCTTTGGCTTTGGGGGTGCAGGTTGAGGAGCATCTGGGTCATCAACAGGCTCATTGCATGTCTTCATCATGTGCCCAAACTGTCCACACCTCTTGCACCTGGTTCTCCTTTTGCAAGATCCACCTTCCTCACATCCTTTGTACCTTCTTTTCCTTGGCCTTCCTGCTGCCCTCTTGAGTATAGGTGGCCACAATCTGAATCCTAAGTCAACCTTAGACCACTGATGCATGTCTGTCATTGGCATCACTAAACCTGCATATGCTGCCTTGAATTTGTCCACACTATAGTATTCATGCACATATCTTTCAAGTTCTTCATTTCTCTTGAACAAGATTAGGCAAATAGCATGAATGCAGGGTAGTCCAGTGAGCTGCCACTCCATGCAGCTGCATTCCTTAGCATTCAGATCAACTGTATGCCTCCAAGTATTCAAGTCTTTATTGGTGCCACCAACCTCTCTTGTGAAATTATGGCTATGGAAGATTTTGAATGGCAGGTTTCTGCTCTTTGCATTGAGGACTTTGATGACATGGGGTATTATCAACCCCTGCAGCTTGTCAGCAAGGTTTGTCCTGGTGCACATCTTCTACATGATCATTTTCCTGATTCTATCCATCAACTCCATAACAGGGAGTGATTTCTCATGCTTCACTCAGCCATTAAATGTCTCTACAATGTTATTTGTGACATAGTCACATTTACTTGCAATAGAGAACATGCTCCTAGCACATAGATGCTTGTGGTTCTCCTTAATCCACTCCATCGCTCTAGGTGATGCTTCCTCCATTACCTTGAAGTGCATGTCAAAGTTGGCCCTTTTGTAAGCCCTAGAGGCAGGCCACAGATGCCTTTGGAAAACCTCCCCATGAAACCTCTTTTGGAAATTTTTGACAAGGTGCCTTATACACTCCCTATGTTCAACCCCATTGGAGAAGATCCTAGTAACTCCAATATCAATGCCTTTACCTGCATCTATACATATCACCAAGCCAGGAGGTGAACCAATGGCTTTGTACAAATTCTGCATGAACCACTACCAATTCTCAGCACTTTCTGATTCAAAGACTCCATAAGCCACTGGAAACATCCAATTGTGGCCATCAATCCCTGTGGCAAATGCCAACTGACCCCTCCACCTACCGGTGAGCACAGTTGAGTCAATGGCTAAGTAAGGTCTACAACCATTAAGGAATCCATCAACACAAGCCTTGAGGGCAACAAACATCTTGTTGAACCTCATCTTGTTGCCAACCCGCTCATGCTCTATCTCTACTATGCTGCCAGGACATCTCCTCTCTAATTCTGCCTTGAAGCTGAAAACATGTTGAAAACTGTCCTCCCATCTGCCTAATATCTCATCTAGTGCCATTTGCCTCCCATCCCAAACAACATAATATGATATGTTGATTTTGAATTTCTCCTCTAAAAACTTCTTCAGAGCTGTAGCACCAATTGTAGGATCTGTCTCAACTTTGCAATAACCCTATCCCTGACCCATGCATTGGTAACCATACAGTTCTTCTCTACTTGGCTAGAGCTTGGACATGAATGTTTGTATGGCATCTTCCTAATCTGCAAAGGAAAGCATTAGACATGAGTGCATGACAAAAGATGTATACTATGTAAACAGAAAGCTTACCGTCCAAGTCCTTCCATCCTGAAGCCTTGACGCATGTATCCTCCACTTGCACTTCTTGGCATTGCAATGTGCTTAGTACCTCGATGCCTCACTGTAGGTAGTTGCAAGTTGGACCTCATTAAGAACTGCATATTGCCTTATATACCTCTTAAAGCATTGACCATCCTCAAAAGTAACTCTAAGATCTATGTTAGGATTCTTTATATCAGTTACATGAACATTAGACTCACAACCAGCCTCATCATCAACTGAAGACTCACTTTGATCATCATCACCTAGCACATACTCTTGGTCTGAGGTATCATCACCTGACATCAAATCTTTGTACTGAAGCCGCTCATCATCCACACCCACATAATCTTCTTGGTCATCATCAGCCTCAGCCCATTTGTCCACATCAATAGCAGCAGGTTTGCAAGGTCCTGGCTCATTGTTTGGGTAAGTTGTGCTGTCTTGTGTTGGCAAATCAAGGGCAGATGGCAATGTCTGTTGTGAGGAGGTTGGACACATGGCAGGTTGCTAGTACTTGCCTGCCTACATGCATTGGAACCAGATACACTAACAACTAGAGGGAGCCTCCTCATGTCCCAGTACATGTCAAACGCATCAAGCAGTACCGAGTCAGAAGCAACCTCGGTATATCTACTACACTTTCTGTTCCAAATGGTGACAGTAAGTGTTTGGTTGCTTTCATGTCGCACCTCATCGTCAAGATCTTTCAGTAAGTCAAGGAAACAACTAGTATTCCTGTCTAAAACCCAGTTAATGTCCCGGCTAACATGGTACTCTTGCCAACCGTCGTCAGTGACCTCGACATAAGAACCGACATGCACAGCTACTCTGCAGGCCACTCCCGAATCCATCCTACGCACATTAGAATGGAACGAATATAGCAACATCAGAGCACAACCCTAAATCGACGCACAATACAATGGAACGAAGATAGCAACATCAGAGCGCAACCCTAAATCAACGCACCAACACCAGAGCGTAACCCTAAATCAACGCACAATACAATGGAACGAAGATAGGAACATCAGCGCACAACCCTAAATCGACACACATCAACCCAGATCTAAACTACACACACCAGATCAACACCAAATTGGCATGAGGAAGAACCTTACCCATCGAGGACCCATGAAAGCTTCACGAGCCGGCGGAAGTCCGTGCTCTGAGCGCGCATTTTCGACATCGGCGCCTTCATCTCCGATAGACCTCGGCTCAAAGACATGCTCGGCCGAATCCGAAAGGTGGAGATGGGGTGGCGACGGGGAGAGATTTGGGGAGAAGAACTGTGAGGGAGATAGAAGAATGTGCGGGCGACGGGGAGAAGAACCGTTGCCTTAGGGTTCGATTGCACCGGGTTTGCCAGGGGCACTCCAGTCTTTTCGAAAATTTTCTCTCTCCCTCCGGCCAGGAAATGATAAAATAAGCGGCTCAGTGTCTTAGGGATAAATTACATGTTTTGTCAGTGCTTTTTGGCTGTACCATATTTTTTAGTGTCCACTGGCAAAGGTGGACAATGGGCAGTATCCTGTAGCCAATTATCCTAGATTCGCTAGTTTTCCTCTATTCTCCTTCCTATATCAATTTGTTCTAGTTGTGTTCTTCTCCTGTGAGTTCTCGGCATGAGTAACCAACCTTGAACAAAAAGAGTGTCTACATTATTGGAAAATTGTCGAACCCGGATTTCGTAATCCAGAATCTTCTGTGAAACACTGTGCTATTCCCTGGATCAGTAGCTAGCACTCACAGAATACATCACTGAATCAATTCATACATGGCGTAAAACCATACCATTCATTAATTTAGTACATCAGAGTTTACATATATGGCGTCGGGTCAGGTTTTACAATAAGGTCTGACCAGGCCAATATTGATTACATTACAAAAGCGAAAGCGATAACAGAAGCAAAAGGGAGAGAGCACATCTCTCCACAGGCAAGTGACTGGGGAAACCCGTGTGCGTCGATATTACCCAAAGACTCAGATAATATAGGATGCACGCAAGCACCAACGGAGTCAGCTGGACTGAGGCGAGACTAGAACATCTAAAGACTACACTACGCTTCATCATCTCCTCGGCCTCCAACTTTTGGATCCTCATAATAGTCGTAATCTCCAAGATTTCCTACTTCTGAGGGTTTTGGGGGACAGAGCGAGGATGAGTACAACTTCTGTGCTCGCGAGCCAATACACAATGCAATAATATACATGCAAGGTTCAACAAAGATGGCTCTGGTTCTTTTATTTGCTAAAGCAATATTTTCAATTATCATAATTACAAATTCCTATCACTTAGCATTTTAACCAAATTGTATTTTATTAAAGAGAGTAATTGTGCAATATTTGGTAACAGCAGAGGTTCCCTCCATCGGAAACTCTACCTGATGCTTATTTGACTGGGGGCTAACCCCAATATTAACATCACTGAGTCTAAAAACTAAGGGAAAATCCAACCCAGGGCTAGGTGAGCCCGCCACATTTTTCATACCACCCACAAAGGATTTTTGAAATAGAACTAACTCAAGTAAAGTTTCCATGTCCGCCTTTCACCGTAGGCACACCTGTTTAAACAGTTTATTACTCTGCAGAGATTATACACTTTACCCACAAGAGATAATCGTCTTGATATGTACACACGTTTCTATAGACATATGAATCAAGGGGAGATCATCACAAGGCCTTTACAATGCATCCCTCAGTATTAGTTACACTTGGATCCGTTAACCCTTACTTAGATCCCCTCTTGCACCATCTAACGACTTACATCGTGCACCCCGACACCCTTCGCCGCAAAGCTTACGGCGTCGCGGATCATCTATCTAATGCAACTCATATTGATGGATACAAATTATTTAGCCAGGTTGTACTTTACAGACTTGTGGTTGCACTTGTTTTACACGGAAGGTCGTGACAAGATTAAGTACTTAGGGTTGTCTGGGCGGTTCATTCCATATTCTAATCCACAAAAATAATAGTCCTTGGGCTACATTAGCACCCACTGTCATACCATCCATCTTACCGTCCACTCGGACAGGGTAATAGCAATTTAGGGTTTTGAGGAGTAAAACCAACTTATCTCATTTATCTCAGTCATGGACCACCAATAACTACCCAAACCATTTTCATGTTTGAAGAGATTATAATTGGGACATTTTAATGTCCCGGTACTCAAGCAAGACTCGCATGTCGCTTAAGTACAACCTATAGCTAGTATTATCACATCGTTACTAGGGTGACAAGGAATAATGGATTCAATTAACAAGGGATGGCATTATAATTTATTAATCATCAAATGGGTATTTAACTATCTTAAGCTTTAACATACATTTGCTTAAAGAATTAAAGCATGCAATGTTGGTAATTTAAATGAATATAATTTGCATAAAATGTAGCTCAATATGATCAAAGTATTGACTCGCCTTGGTTATAGGCAAGAGGATCTTGATAATCTTGTGCTTGATCAATTCGGAGACCTTCTGCATCTTCAAATCCTAATCGGACGAGCGCACCGGAAAAAGGCACACGCAAGTAAAGAGAACAAATAAATACAAATGGAATAACAAATGAACTCTAAATAAACAAGACCTATGTCATTAGCAAGATCTTGAATTTACAAAAATTTAGAAACAAACTTCACAACTTTTGGAGCTACGACAAGAGAGAAATGAATATTGAAGTTTTACTTTGGAAATGAAATTAAACAAGAAAAAGAGAAGAAAAAGGGGAGGAGCTACCAATGGCCCACGACGCAACATTTTGGCCCAGCTCGAACTTTGGGCCAAAACCAGCACACGACCCACAGTCGTGGGCTTTGGCTGCCCTAAAAACAGAAGGAAGGGGGCTCGCCAAAGCAAAGGGGAGGAGATGGAGGCGCGCAGGTGGAAGGCGGGGCGTGCGGTGTGGCGGCCGGAGCGACGGCGGCACGCCCAGAGGAAGCAACGACGCGGCGGACCACGAGGCGGTGGCGCACGGGGAAGAAGAAGGCTCAGGGCACGGCGGTGGCAACAAGTGATGGCGCGGGGAGGTGGTCTTGGCCGGCGGCGAGCAACGGCCTGAGAAGATGAAGAGGGCGACCCCGGCGGCTCGGGCATGACAAGAAGGAAGCGACGGTGGCGTGGCCAGCTAAAGGTAAGTCCTCTCTCTTTTTTTTGTTTCTTCGGCTTCACCGTTGCTTGGTTCTTCTTGCTCGGGAAGAAGGGAGGGGGAAATAGGGGAAGGGCCGAATGGGGGGAAACCTTACTGGAGAGGGAGGAGGTGAGTGAGGGGGAGGCGAGAAAGATGGACTCCTGGGGGCTCTTATATCCGGAGGAAAAGGGGAGGGAGCCGGGGGAGGCTTGGCGTGGGCGAGCATGTGCAGGCGCGCATGCGCACGGCTTGGATCGGGTGTCTTCGGTCAAGGTTGGTGAGGACACGAAGGACGGAGGGACAAGACGCAAGCTACGACTTGCGCGAGCGGCATCGTGCATCCGTGCGGGTGACGGAACCAGCTGAGGACGGGCGTGGGGGCAGCGAGGATGGGCAAGGACGGCAAGTAGGCACCCAAGGGAGAGAGAGGGAGGGGGTTTGACTGGCTTGGCTAGGGGATGCAATGGGCAGAGCACCAGCGGTGCTTGTGGCTGGCTTGGGCACACGGGTGCTTGCTCGTGGAAGAAGAAAGGGGCAGGGAGAGGATTTGAATTTTGAGAATTTCGATTTTGAGTAGAGGTTTGAAGATGAACATTTGAAATGCAAACTGTACTTTACTTCAAACTTTGAAAACCTTAAAAGGAACAAAAATGGGATGTTACAAATCCTACCCACCTTAAACGGAATCTCGACCTCGAGATTCGAGCTACTCCGATTAGACAGAGAACGTACCTCTTAATACTCCTGAAGCGGCTTGGGCTTCTACGGTGATGACATGGTTGACATGTCCTTGGCTTTGGCTTGGCGTGGAAGCGGCTTTGAATGCCTGCGAGACCTGATAACTTTTGCTTGCAGCTGAAGTCTGGCCTCGAGCTGGTGTGGCTCCCGAGTTGAACTTCGCAGATGTGTTTTGGCGTTGGGGGCACCATTTGGCGAAGTGTCCTTTTTCACGACACTTGAAGCAGTGAAGATGTGCTACCGGGTTGCCCACTGTGCAGGCTGTTCAACAGGGCGGGGAGTGTGAAATACGTCCTCACTGGGACGAGGAGTTGCGTCTGAAGTTCCCTGAGACAAGGCTACTGGTGATCGGAAAGACGAGCTGCCCTGAAAAGCTGACTTCTAGGAAGCGTTACCATGTGGCCTCTGAAATGCCATCTTTCTTTTGCGGATGACTTCTGCACTACTTTTCTCATTCTCACAGATGAGGGATTTATTGACCAATTGGTGGAAGCTGGAGTAATCGTGGAGGATGGTGTCCTCTCATATCTTCACGCATTCCTTCCACAAAGCGGTCGATCTTATCTTCTTCGTTAGCTACGTCATTGGGGGCGTAGCGGGCGAGCTGGTTGAACTTGGTTAGATATTCATTAACTGACATCTGACCCTGCTTTAGAGCTCTGAACTCATTCTTCTTCAATCTCATGGTACCGGCTGGTACGAAGTTGGTTCTTAAAGCGGCTTTGAACTCATTCCATGGAATTGGCTGCCATGAGGATTCAGTTTCTTCAAGCTGTACTTCAGCAACTTCTTCTATGCTAGTAGCGAGCGTAGGCGGGGCTCCAGTCGTGGATGCTAAAGCTTCTGCTATTTCTGCCTCTTCTTCTTCTTCTGAACTGTCACCACCTCAGGCAACGAGGTAGTTCTCCCACCAAGCGGCGGCGGCTCCTTTCAGCTGATGGGTGGCAAAGTCCACTTTGTCTTCGTCTGAGCAGCGGGCAAGACGGAGCTTCTTCTCAGTATCTCTGAGCCAATCTTCAGCTTCTACGGGTTCATTGGCTGCAGCAAAGGTGAGAGGGCTTGTCCTGAGGAAGTCTGCAAAGCTTGAAGAATTTGAGCCTGCTGGAACATGACTTGTGCCATTGTTGGGTCTACTGGTGGCGGGGGAGGTAGATCTTGTCCATGGCCACGACCATAGCCATTGCCACGACCTCTTCCTTGGCCTGCTACAAAGGCACCACATCTTGGGGTGGCGACTCTTCTTGGTAGCATCTGAAGAAACGCTGAAGCTTAGAATGAGGGGGGTATATATGAGGGTTACTAGCCCTCTAGAGCACACACAGAAGAGAACAAAACTAGCAAAGAGAACGAAACAATTTCAATACAAAGTCTATAGTGGTTGCATTATATTAAGGGGGGTTAGGTGTTACATGACTCCTGAAGCATAGCGTATATGCTAGGCTAAGCCACGATACAAGATACAAACACAACGTCTACTGACTGGGGTAAAAGAAGGAAAAAGGGTGCTTGCAGACCAAAAGACTGCCTAGCAAGCTCTGGTAGCTAACCTAGACTGTCCTAACTACACCAACATGACGACGAAGATCTCGTGGTCGAACTCTCCTTCCTGGAGAGGCTGAAAGTAGTGGAAGGGTGATTCCAATAGAAGATCCTCATGCATCAGACTCAGGCGGGTGCAGGTGAAGCGTGCTGCGGCTTGGACTGCTTCAAAATAGCTGCTTTGGGGAGTCGCAGGTCTAAAGATGTGAGCGATGAACTAACCCTCTCTGACATCGAGGAAAACCTGCATGGTCCATGACTCTTGGTCCAGGGTCTGGGTCTTTCGGCCTCTGAAGATGGGCTTGCGGTGATAATCCAGGTGCTGCATGAGTTGGCGAAGAATGTCCACAAACTCGCCTTCGTCTTCTTCATGAGAGTGATGGTCCCATAGGCCATCGGACGATGGTGCGGCCATCTACATTTTTGAAATACGAGGAAGAGGGTCAGACTTGAGTAAAAACTCAAGTGAAGTCAAGGTAAGTAAAGAACTAAGAGGGATGAGTACGAGCAATAAATACGCTATATTTTGACAAAAGCTTTTTCTTAGTTTTCGAAAATAAGACTTAAGTCCTTAAGCTCGACCAGTCTAGCTAAGGCTCCTACAGTCGTATGCTTTGATACCAACCCTGTCGGACTCGGATTTCGTAATCCAGAATCTTCTGTGAAACACTGTGCTATTCCCTAGATTAGTAGCTAGCACTCACAGAATACATCACTGAATCAATTCATACATGGTGTAAAACCATACCATTCATTAATTTAGTACATCAGAGTTTACATAGATGGCGTCGGGTCAGGTTTTACAATAAGGTCTGAACAGGCCAATACTGATTACATTACAAAAGCGAAAGCGATAACGGAAGCAAAAGGGGGAGAGCACATCTCTCCATGGGCAAGTGACTGGGGAAACCCGTGTGCGTCCGATATTACCCAAAGACTCAGATAATATAGGATGCACGCAAGCACCAACGGAGTCAGCTGGACTGAGGCGAGACTAGAACATCTAAAGACTACACTACGCTTCATCATCTCCTGGGCCTCCAACTTCTGGATCCTCGTAATAGTCGTAATCTCCAGGATTTCCTACTTCTGAGGGTTTTGGGGGAGAGAGCGAGGATGAGCATAACTTCTGTGCTCGCGAGCCAATACACAATGCAATAATATACATGCAAGGTTCAACAAAGATGGCTCTGGTTCTTTTATTTGCTAAAGCAATATTTTTAGTTATCATAATTACAAATTCCTATCACTTAGCATTTTAACCAAATTGTATTTTATTAAAGAGAGTAATTGTGCAATATTTGGTAACAGCAGAGGTTCCCTCCATCGGAAACTCTACCTGATGCTTATTTGACTAGGGGCTAACCCCAATATTAACATCACTGAGTCTGAAAACTCAGGGAAAATCCAACCCAGGGCTAGATGAGCCCACCACATTTTTCATACCACCCATAAAGGATTTTTGAAATAGAACTAACTCAAGTAAAGTTCCCATGTCCGCCTGTTTAAATAGTTTATTACTCTGCAGAGATTATACCTGTCAACATCCTGACAGTCTGTAGAAAACTGAGTTAATCTATTAGCTAAAGAAAAATCAGAGGATCTCAGTATAACTAAAAATGTAGGTATTTTCCATACCTTTTCACAGAGATAAAGAACGCAAGATTTGGACTTTCGTAGCAAAAGTTATGGTGGTTTTAGTGTACTGTCCAGAGAACCCGACGTGAATTCTGAGGTCTGATAGTTTGGATTGCTAGGGGCAGTAAATGGCAGAATCAAAAGGGCTCCCCAACTAAGTTTATTTAGGTAATTTAATTACCTTTTCAGAAAGTCTAAGATCATCTTATTTGGATTCCTGAGCAGAAAGTTATGTATTTTAGAAGTTGACTATCCGTAGTGAACACCAAATCGATCGCCAGAAATTAGAAGATTGGAAACGCTTGGGAGTTTAGCGAGTTAAATTGTGTTGTTATTTATGATTTTGGTCTAGTATGTTGGTCTTAGATTGGGGTTATCTTTATGTTCAGGTGGGAGCGTGATCCCAGGGGCAGCGCCCTCTTCGCATCCACCGTTCTCGCACGGTTAAGGCAAGTATTCGGGTTATTGTATATTTATGCTTGTATGATGTGACTGTTTGTGTTTGGCTCATAATAGCTATGCATGGATGTTATTGTGATGAGTTCCAATTTATTTTGGTGAATGCAATTACTCTGTTTGAGTGAATAAATATGACTGTTTGATAGAGGATGCTAGTACTTTGATGCGTAATAACCATGCAAGGTTGATAGTGTGATATGTATGATTAAGGATGGTGAATACTTGAGATTTGATTAATTATTATTCATGAGGGACTATTCATGTTTGCTAGTATTATGAATATATGTGTTGTTCATGGATGCTAGAATGGTATGAATACCAATGATAAGGAATGCTAGAATTATGAATAAGTTTAGTCATGTATGTCGTTGTTGTGAATACATATGTATGATGGTTACAGTTTTGTTCATGTGCATCGTGCTATCATATTGGAGGCTTGGTCACGTGGTGACTATGCTTATTTGAGGTCCTCGTCATGTAGATGACGGGCTTGAGGTCCCCACATTCGTGGAATGTGGGCAATGAGTAAAAAGGTCCCCATCATTATGATGATGAGCAAAGGTCCCTATACATGTGGTGTATAGGCTCTTGGTCCCTGTGCCAGAGAGCACAAGCAAGGGTACACATCGACGGATGTATACCCCGCATTACCGGTAAAATGCGAAAAGAGATAAAGTTCAAAAGGTGCATTGCATTGATCGCATTCCATGAGTATGAAAGCTATGATTAGTGTAATGTTATTGTGGATTATTGATGCTATGATTTGTGAACTCGTATTAGCCTTGTTGATACTTCTTTGAGTCTTTGGGCTCACTCTTGCTTTGATATGTTTTAGGTACATCCGCAGAACGACATGCATGGGAGGAGTAGATGTTGGATGCACTCACTACCTCACGACCTTAAGGCGTTGCCATTTAGTTTTATTTCAGGATTAAGTAAACTGCTTGAGAATCATTAATAGATGGTTATGAGTATTATGTTAATTGTGATAATGAGAGTAGCAAGTCTGGATTATATTTATTCGATCATCTTGAATGCTTGTGTAAACTTGATTATGAAGATATTGATAAATGCCGTGAGTAATTGTTGGAACCTCGGTATAGTTGACCATACAAAGGAGGTTTTAGCGAAAATTTGTAGTTGGTCTTAGTTTAATTTAATTTTAGTAGCATTCGGGCTCAATCTTTGAAGTGGGGTGTTCTGATTAGTATCGAGCTGGTGTGAGGTCCGTGGTGACTAGATCATTTAAAAAGCGCTAATGTTAATCAACTTAAAGTTTGACACCTTTGGTGCATGATAGGATGGGGATAGGCCAATCATTGCATTTACGTTTCCGTTATATCGTTTTGATGATTGCTGACATGAATTGAGTTTGCCTGCTTAATTAATTAATTATTATGATTATTATGAGTGGGAATAATCGATGTGGAGAGGTTAAGGTCGTGGTTGTGACCCTGGGCTTTGCCAGGTTACACCACCGTTCGTGGAGTGGGAATAGAGAAGTGCTACCTCGGATATCTTAGTACAGGTGCTGATAGTGAGAATCTTTAAAAGAGTTGTTCTCTTCCTTGAATTTGAATTTGGTCAACTCTTATCCGGTTGCGATTGATGGGTTGCTTTGAAAATATTGGTGTGTTTCCATTGGCTTAATTTGTCCCATAAATCAATTATTGTTTTCCCAATCGTTGAGTTATTCTCGCGATTGGTGAACTTTGCTAATTGTCAAGATTGACCTTTGTATGGGAGTTTTGTTTTTCTTATTGGAAGACTTGACCTATTTATTCGCTTGATGTTTTTGGTTAATGAAAGTTTCCTTTTGCAAGTCCTTTAGTACATGAAGGCTTTGACTCAACGTATCTCTCTTGGGTATTTTGAGAGTTGAAAAATTAATGGTTGTGTTATGAGTTATCAAGTTGAGTCTGCAGTGTGTGCATGATCGATCTTAACTAAGATCCTTAACAAGGAAAGTTGAATAAGTGGAGGTGGTCCTCTAGTAGTTCTTGATGAGCTGTGACTATGAGTATGACAATAATTAGTTGGAATCAATAGAGTTATTAAGAGGTGTGGTATATTGATGACTTGGTCTGATCGTTAGGATTGTGAAATCGGGTAGATTTATTGGATAACACGAGTAATGTATCTCAATGGATTAGCCTACCCATTAGTGATGGTTATGTTAAGAATGTGTTTGAGCGATGCCTTAGGGGATATCAAATTTGGAAATTTTCATAGGTAGTTACTTGATGATCATACATAATTGCTAGATTGAAACATGTATATTGGATTAGACAAATGTTGAGGTAGCATGTTGTGAAACCTCTGTTATCTGAGGAGATGAGATTATTAAATGTTGACTTTGTGTTTATAGATGGTTATGTGACTACAAATAGAAGTAGGACCCTATTTGCATACATGATACATACAATTGACAATTGTTAATGATAGTTGGAGCGGGTGTGAGTAACACTAATGGTTGAGTGGATGAATGAGTAAGTGGCCTCTGATAGTGTGCTTTGCGAAATTATTATTTGATAGTATGAACTAGTTAAAATAGGTTTGTTTCAACCTTGTGGCTTGTGTTTCTTTAGGAGAAGTTTATGATGGGATAAGAAGCTATGATGAGTCTCGCTAAGAATGTATTGTTTCATTATTAGTGTGATTGTCAGTAAGGAATTATGATGATAATATTGAATGTTTTGCATAAAGGGACTGGATCGCTACTTGGATATTGATTAAATGAATATGTTTCTAGTTCGTGTTTGTGATCTTTCAGACCTCATGTTGATGTGGTAGCTGAATTTGTTTAGAGCAAAGTGATGTGTTGAGAGATTTTATTAGTTCCTAAGTGGTTTATGTGATGAGATCTTCAAATACTCTTTGTCGGAAATGGCATAGTGATGCTGTAACCAACGAAAGTCGAGTGAAGTAGAAATATTTGAGATTGAAGTAAAGTTTTGTAACTTGCAGATTATTGAAGTTGGTCTAAAACTTTTGTTCTTGCCCTTAAGAGTTTTCCCAAATTTTAAAAGCAATGTTTTATTCTCGTTTGAGGTTTGATATTCTCTGTTTGTGGGACGTGCACCCTCAACTTTGATCATATGTATTGGTTTCCGAGAACAGTTTTATCTGATTGTTTCTCTTGATCTTATAACTACTGTTAGTGGTAACGTTTTCCTTTGTGCTGAAATTTATTTCTAATTGCCTCTTCTTCTAAGAAAGGGTTAACCGAACTGTATTGCAAAGTCTCTTCGGTTGTGATTTGGCATCTAGATAGTGGTGGTCCAGTAGATGGTTTGGTGAACCTTTAGGTGTCAGGTTGTCTGAGAGGCCTAGAGTAATAAATCGATTTATTAGAATAATTCTTGGAGAGGATTTGAGTTAAAAAGAATATTTGTCTTTGGAGCTATGATTTCGTTATGCGCAACTAGTAGGACTGTAGTGAGATGTAGTCCAAGATTTGATGTTTTTTTTGACCGAGTATTAGAATTAGCAAGTATGGAAATCTAGATCAGTTTATTAGAGTATCGCGATTTGGTAGTATTGCGAGGCTATGAAAGTTATTCTTGATGATGTGGTTTAATGAGATTGGGAATACAAAGTAGTCGAATCGTCATGTCAATTAATGGGATAATGGAAAATGTTGAGTTAATGTCAAGAATGATTTGGCTTTAATGGGTAACCTTCTGAGAGTTGTAATCTTTGTAGAGTTAAACGGGTCAAGATATATATTTTTCTTTCATGATGATATTAATGAGTGAGTACGATGGAATTGTGGAATCTTAGGGATTTAATCTGAGGATTTCCCTATCTTTTATATGAGAAGTTCGTTGCAAGAGTCTTGGAGGTTAAATTTTGGCTTTGCATTGTTATGCTAGAACTTTGATCACCCAATGATAATGTGAAGAAATAGTATAAGGGTGGATTTTGAATAGTAGGATGATCATTGATAGGAAACTTTTGATGAAATACATGAGAATATGTGATGTGAATTCCAAGTTGTTCATTCTTAAGGATTGAGGTAACGTGATTAAGTGTGAAGATCCATTTTGGGATGCATCAGAAGTTATCTATCAAAGTAATTTTGTCGGTAGAGGAGTTGACTAAAGTATTGTTTCTGTGGGGTCGATAGAGCCTCTCTACAGAGGTGTGGTTGATGTATTTTCGTTTGAGCATAGCGTTAAGAATGCCGAGTTAAGAGAGATGGGTTAGTGTGTTATGCGATGAATCGGGATTCCAAAAAGTTGAGAGAAATTTTATCTCTAAAGGAGAAATTGAGAAAAGATTATTCCTCGAGTACTGAAACGCTCTCCTGATTCTTGTTTGAGCTATGAGTTTATGACGGATGCCTTTCGCAAATTGGGCTTGACTTTATGTTGGCATGTGTGGTTCTTATCTGTTCAGAAAGAATAAAGGAAATGATGGATTTGGATATTCGAGTGATTTCTCTTTTGGCGAACGTGGTGTTTATTTGCAAATTTTCTAATTTGAAGGTGGAAAGATTTTTTTTTTTTCATGATAAATCTTCAATTCTGAATTTGACTCTTTTTAGTACCGAGTTGGTAACGTTTGATTGCGATGAGAGTCCTTCATTTTCAGTTGGGCTATGTCGGTAAAATAGTGTGTTTAAAGCGAGTTCTGTGGTGTGTCCCTCGTTAAAGGAGGTGATCTTTGTTTGGGTGAAAAAGTCCGATTAAGAGGTGGAACAAGAGTTCGGTGTTTTATGCGCATGTTGCGTGGTTGGTACCACCATCGGGGGTTGCCCCAAGGTACATTGGGTTCTTTTAAGCTAGTTGGCGTATCGCGGGGTATCTCGAGTCCGTGCGCGAGTACATAACATCTTGTCTGTTACGGTGTGAGTGAGTACAGGAGATCCGAGTTTGAGGTTTCGTTAACGCCACAACCGCCGAGCAAGATCTCACCTTCGAGTCTCATCCGATACTTGTCTTTGGAGGTCGAGAGAGTGTTGAGGTTTAGACATGGGTATACGTTATAGTGTTATGTTCACGCGTCGGTCGAGCGAGAAGAGACTTGGGAAGTAGTCTCGCATGATCGTTTGTAACCAAAGTTGTTCACTTGGTACATCTTGTTGGTTATTGGTTTTGATTGTGGTTGTTGTTGTTTTGCAAGTAGATGATGGTAGAATTCGGGTCGAATCTGTTTAAGGGGTAGAATGTAATACCTAAAATTTATTGAAAGAATTTAACAGGAGAGAATAAATAATCGGAGAGAATAATTAATCGGAGAAGGTTCCTTTTAGAATAACTTCAAATCAGGAAATGAGAGGGGTTTCTGCGTTTAGTTGGCAACTCGGGCCTGGGCCTTGGCCCATGTGGGTGGGCGGCGATAGGGGAGGCGCCACCTCCCCAAACCCTAGCCGCCCCACTCTATTCCCTCTTCCCCTCCCTTGGCCGCCACTTCCTCTCCCCCTTGCGCCTCCTCCCTGTCCAGCACCTCCCCCTTGCATCCCTTGCTGTCCATCTCCAACCATGGGTGGTCTCCCCTCCATTGATGCCAGCCAAAGGAAGGAGGGACAAGCCCTATGTGCTGCCGGCCATTGGAGGAAGGGGCAAGGCAAGGGAAGGAGATCAACTTCACGAGGAGAGTTCATCATCTTTCTGCGATTCTACAAGGGTAACGTCGTGTGTTCTTCGTTGGTTAATGCGTAGTAGTTGCGGTTGATGTCGTTTGGTAGATTGATTTGCGTCGGTTTATTAGATCGCGTTCTGTCCAGATTCTTGCGCGGTCAGTTTCATGTGTTTAAAGGCCGAATTAGGAGTTTTGATCTCCTATAGTTGTGTAGGTCTTGTTCTTAGCTTTCAATGGCCGCCAAGAACGCCCAAATCCGATTAACGGTTAGAAAGTTATGAATTGTTTAGTGCCGCTGTCTGGTTAATCTATCAACATCCTGACAGTCTGTAGAAAACTGAGTTAATCTATTATCTAAAGACAAAATAAGAGGATCTCAGTATAACGAAAAATGTAGGTATTTTCCATACCTTTTCACAGAGATAAAGAACGCAAGATTTGGACTTTCATAGCAAACGTTATGGTGATTTTAGTGTACTGTCCAGAGAACCCGACGTGAATTCTGAGGTCTGATAGTTTGGATTGCTAGGGGCAGTAAATGGCAGAATCAAAAGGGCTCCCCAACTAAGTTTATTTAGGTAATTTAATTACCTTTTCATAAAGTCTAAGATCATCTTATTTGGATTCCTGAGCAGAAAGTTATGTATTTTAGAAATTGACTGTCCGCAGTGAACACCAAATCGATCGCCAGAAATTAGAAGATTGGAAACGCTTGGGAGTTTAGCGAGTTAAATTGTGTTGTTATTTATGATTTTGGTCCAGTATGTTGGTCTTAGATTGGGGTTATCTTTATATTCAGGTGGGAGCGTGATCCCAGGGGCAGCGCCCTCTTCGCGTCCACTGTTCTCGCACGGTTAAGGCAAGTATTCGGGTTATTGTATATTTATGCTTGTATCATGTGACTGTTTGTGTTTGGCTCATAATAGCTATGCATGGATGTTATTGTGACGAGTTCCAATTTATTTTGGTGAATGCAATTACTCTGTTTGAGTGAATAAATATGACTGTTTGATAGAGGATGCTAGTACTTTGATGCGTAATAACCATGCAAGATTGATAGTGTGATATGTATGATTAAGGATGGTGAATACTTGAGATTTGATTAATTATTATTCATGAGGGACTATTCATGTTTGCTAGTATTATGAATATATGTGCTGTTCTTGGATGCTAGAATGGTATGAATACCAATGATGAGGAATGCTAGAATTATGAATAAGTTTATTCATGTATGTCGTTGTTGTGAATACATATGTATGATGGTTACAGTTTTGTTCATGTGCATCGTGCTATCATATTGGAGGCTTGGTCACGTGGTGACTATGTTTATTTGAGGTCCCCGTCATGTAGATAACGGGCTTGATGTCCCCACATTCGTGGAATGTGGGCAATGAGTAAAGAGGTCCCCATCATTATGATGATGGGCAAAGGTCCCTATACATGTGGTGTATAGGCTCTTGGTCCCCGTGCGGAGGGCACGAGCAGGGTACACATCGACGGATGTATACCCCGCATTACCGGTAAAATGCGAAAAGAGATAAAGTTCAAAAGGTGCATTGCATTGATCGCATTCCATGAGTATGAAAGCTATGATTAGTGTAATGTTATTGTGGATTATTGATGCTATGACTGTGAACTCGTATTAGCCTTGTTGATACTTACTGAGTCTTTGGGCTCACTCTTGCTTTGATATGTTTTAGGTACATCTGGCAGGAACGACATGCATGGGAGGGAGTAGATGTTGGATGCACTCACTACCTCACGACCTTAAGGCGTTGCCATTTAGTTTTATTTCAGGATTAAGTAAACTGCTTGAGAATCATTCATAGATGGTTATGAGTATTATGTTAATTGTGATAATGAGAGTAGGAAGTCTGGATTATGTTTATTCGATCATCTTGCATGCTTGTGTAAACTTGATTATGAAGATATTGATAAATGCCGTGAGTAATTGTTGGAACCTCGGTATAGTTGTCCATACAAAGGAGGTTTTGCCGAAAATTTGTAGTTGGTCTTAGTTTAATTTAATTTTAGTAGCATTCGGGCTCAATCTTGTGGTGGGTGTTCTGAGATGCAACTAAATCTTGATGGATACAAATTATTTAGCCAGTTGTACTTTCTGGACTTGTGGTTGCACTTGTTTTGCGGAAGGTCATGACAAGATTAAGTCCTTAGGGTTATGCAGGCGGTTCATTCCACATTCCAATCCACAAAAACAATAGTCCTTGGGCTACATTAGCACCCACTGTCATACCATCCATATTACCGTCCACCCGGACAGGGTGATAGCAATTTAGGGCTTTGAGGAGTAAAACCAACTTATCTCATTTATCTCAGTCATAGACCACCAATGATTGCCCAAACCATTTTCATGTTTGAAGAGATGATGATTGGGACATTTTAATGTCCCGGTACTCAAGCAAGACTCGCATGTCGCTTAAGTACAACCTATAGCTAGTATTACCACATAGTTACTAGGGTGACAAGGAATAATAGATTCAATTAACAAGGGATGACATTATAATTAATTAATCATCAAATGGGTATTTAACTACCTTAAGCTTTAACATACATTTACTTAAAGAATTAAAGCATGCAATGTTGGTAATTTAAATTAATATAATTTGCATAAAATGTAGGCTCAATATGATCAAAGTATTGACTCGCCTTGGTTATAGGCAAGAGGATCTTGATAATCTTGTGCTTGATCAAGTCGGATACCTTCTGCGTCTTCGAATCCTAATCGGACGAGCGCACCAGAAAAAGGCACAGACAAGTAAAGAGAACAAATAAATACAAATAAAATAACAAATAAACTCCAAATTAAACATGACCTATGCCATTAGCAAGATCTTGAATTTATAGAAATTTTGAAACACACGTCACAACTTTATGAGCTACGACGAGGGAGCAATGAATATTTGAAGTTTTACTTTGGAAATGAAATTAAACAAGAAAAAGAAAAGAAAAAGGGGAGTAGCTGCCAGCGGCCCACGACGCAACATTTTGGCCCAGCCCAAACTTTGGGCCGAAACCGGTGCACGGCCCACAACCATGGGCTGTGGCTGCCCTAAAAACAGAAGGAAGGGGGGCTCTCGGCCGAAAGCAAAAGGGGTGGGGAGATGGAGGTGCGATGGCGGCGGCGCGCGGGAGGAGATGGCTCGGGAGTGCGCGGCGGCGGCGACCGGAGGGAGCAACGGCGGCGTGCCCAGAGGAAGCGACGGCAACGGCGGACCATGAGGCGGTGGCGCACGGGAAGGAGGCTCGAGGGCGGCAACGAGCGACGATGCGGGGAGGCGGTCTTGGCCGACGGCGAGTAGCGGCCGGAGAAGAAGATCAAGTGGCGACCCCGGCGGCTCGGGCGCGACAAGAAGGAAGTGGCGGTGGCGCGGCCGGCTATAGGTAAGTCCTCTCTCTTTTTTTTTTTTTTGTTTCTTCGGCTTCACCGTTGCTTGGTTCTTCTTGCTCGGGAAGAAGGGAGGGGAAATAGGGGAAGGGCCGAACGGGGGGGGACCTTACCGGAGAGGGAGGAGGGGAGTGAGGGGGGAGGCGAGCAAGATGGGCTCCCAGGGGCTCTTATAGCCGGAGGAAAAGGGTAGGGAGCCGGGGAGGCTTGGCGTGGGCGAGCAGGTGCAGGCGCGCGTGCGCACGGCTTGGATCGGGTGGCTTTGGTCAAGGTTGGCGGGGACGCGAAGGACGGAGGGATGGGACACGAGCGACGACTTTCGCGGGCGGCATCCTGCAGCCGTGCGGGTGACAGGACCAGCCGAGGACAGGCGTGGGGGCGGTGAGGACAGGCAAGGACGGCAAGTGGGCACCCGAGGGAGAGGGAGGGAGGGGTTTGATTGGCTTGGCTAGGGGATGCAACGGGCAGAGCACCAGCGGTGCTCGTGGCGGGCTTGGGCACACGGGTGCTTGCTCGTGGAAGAAGAAAGGGGCAGGGAGAGGATTCTAATTTTGAGAATTTTGATTTTGAGTTGAGGTTTGAAGATGAACTTTTGAAATGCAAACTGAACTTTACTTCAAACTTTGAAAACCTTAAAAGGAACGAAAACGGGATGTTATAAAAAATACTAATGGTAGTAAATGGCGAGGTAGTTAGGGACGATGGTGATGGTTGTTGGGGTGAGTGTGGAGGCAACTTAAGAAGCACTATATTTGTCAGAAGCAGGACTTGCTAGACAAACTACTCATGAAATGCAGTAATCACCGTACATCCAGTCCAGGTGACAAGTGAAGACCAGGAAGTTGTCATGCGTCGAGTGGGGGAAGGAGACCATGCTTCAAATAGCTCGAATTACATGGGTTTGGGATGCACCGATATAGAAGTTTGCTATCGCTACTAAATCAATTGTTGTTTCCATGGCAAGCCTTTTGGCCTTTAGGGCTTACAATGATTATTCTCATCGTTGATATTTTACATCATTCGGTGTTCATCTTCCTTCTTGTGGTTAATTAAGGTCCTTGAAATGTTCAATGTGCATGTTGTCCGCTCCGTGGAGAAACTGAGTCACAACTCTCATTGGTACTAGTGGCCTGGTGCGCGTAGAGGCGTAGGGTGAGAAAATAGCGAAAACATTTGTTATGTGATGAGGACATCAACCCTTCGGATACGACCACAACTCCACCTCCAATCAGGCTGCTCTACTTCCACCACATATTGATCGAGAAGGTTTACGACCACACGTGGATTGGTCGTGGGAAGACTTCGACTGCGTGGTCGAAGGGAGGTTACGACTGCCTGGCGAGTGGTCGTAGGGAAGGTTACGACTGCGTCGACTGCTCGTGGTTGTAGAATTGCTTCGACTGCTCATGGTCATAGAGTGTGGAGATCCGACTACCTGGTCGAAGATCACATATATCTGGTGCTGCGCCACCTCACTTTGGGTCGAGGGCCTTGTATCAACACTACCTTAGGGTTTTTGGGCCGGCCACCTCCCTGGCCCATATGGCCACCTAGGGTTTTTCTGGTACTGTTCATGCGTGAACAGTACACCCGCCCCCTGCCTCTTCCTCCTATAAATAGTGGCTGCCGCCCCTTTAGTTTGCTGGGTTTTTCTTAGAATTATTCTGCCACTTTGCAGTTTCGCCGTTTATCGGTTTGAGGAACCCCACTTTGTGATCTTCATTCATATTCGCAATACAATTCAGATTGCATCTTCCTTGTTCTTGTGAGTTGCTTCGATTGCTTGCAGGAACATTAACCCTCGTGGTAAGGTCGATCGCGTGCGAGCGTGGTCGATAACGACAGTCGTGCGGGTGTAGCGAATTGCGAGGTGACGATCTGCTGGTCGAAAGCCTCAAAGCGTCAACGTCCTCACGACGAAATCAATCGAACCTATCGGAAGATCGGGCCACCGTAGTCCATCAGTTGGTATCAGAGCAAAGGTTGCCCGTTAGGTAATCTCGTTTATCCCCTTTTGTTAGTTGTGTCCATCACCTAGAGTCCAGAAAATTGCTCCACAAAAAGTTTTAGATCTAGGTTTGTCCGCTGTCCAAACCACGTTGTGCCTTTCGCAATTTTGTTTTCAGTATTCGCGTTGTTGAATTTGAGTCCATCGTCGGTGTCTTTGTTGCTGGTCTAGTCGTCGTGATCTAGTTTCTAGCGTCGAGTCTTTGCTGTGTTTGGTCATCGTGTATCTCGGCTTGTCCTTGGTTGCATCCGTTGCAATTAGGGTTTGTCTGCTATAGCCGAGATTGAGTCACCACCCCCATCCGACCACCTACTCAGCCAACACCCCCATCCGACCACTTACTCGTGACACCACCCCCATCCGACCACCCACTCGAGCCAACACCCCCATCCGACCACCTCCTCGTGTTCGACTACCTAGTCGGATTCGACCACCAACTCGATACGACCACCTCCTCGAATTCGACCCCCAGTGGAACAGAAATTTAATGCTCACTTAGTTCCTGAATTGCATAGAGTTAGGCAAGCAACAAGTGAATTTAAAAACTTTGCCATCAATTGGTGGAATAGGGTATGCAACGATGGATTAGCACCTACTACGTGGGATGCTTTAAAATTTGCTATGCGTAACCGATTTGTTCCACTTTCTTTTAAACATCAGATTGAAGAGAAATTGAGAATGCTTGATGATAGGAAACATGAGAACAAACTTGTGCCTGTGTCTTTTTCTATGACTAACAATTTGCAGGAAGTTGAAAACTATGCCAAAGAGGAGAATGAGTTGATTGCACCACCAACCCCATTGATCGAGAAGGAATATGAGGAGATGGATGCACCTACATCATCTGAGGAGAGCCAAAAAGGTAAAGACCATGGTGCTATCATCACTGAAGGTGAATATCCTTGTGAAAAACTACAATTGTCCACTGTTCATGCTATTTTAGAGCAAAAATTAGTGGAAAACAATTCTGATATGCACATATTTCATGTAGAGAATTCAGACTATATTGATTTGAGTGCACCATGTGATAAAATTGTTGACTTGCCTGCTTTTGTGAGTACTTCATGTGATGAGTTCATAGCATATAATGATCATGTGGAATTGGTTAGCCATAAAGAAGTTTTGACTAGAATCTCTCCTGCTAATTCTTTATGTTATATTATGTTGGATCTACCTATGAAATTATCACATGCTAAGAAAAAAGTTTCTGAAATCGTGTGTTCGAAATCCTTGTTTAGTGCCTACACCCCTGGATATAAGTTTAATTTGATTGGAGATTATGGTGTAGACAATCAATTTCTTGTATATCGAATATGCATAACTTGTGATCACATGGATGAATTGAAGCTTGCTGTTTGGGACAATAATTCTTGTGTGCTGAATCTTGTTCAAAATGAGAGTAAAATAAAATTTAGTGCTCATCCCATGCTTATGTGTTCACCTTTTCTTGCACCACCTAGTATGGACAATCTGAATAAAGATGTTGAATTATGGAAGAACTTACAAATCTTTTCACCCTTGCTAGATGCATTTGCTCTTGCTCAATTGAAATCTGACTATATGAATGGCTTGTGCTCTTTGAATTCAATTACTGTGCTGCCCCTTCACAGAGCAATGAATAACTTTACTATATACTTCACTTATACTTGCACATTGAGTTGCAAACTGAATGCTATGAAAAATATACCTTTGCTGATTTGATGCATGCACAATCGCTTTTAATTTCCAAAGCTTTCTCTATTTGTTTGCCACCTGTTGTTACTAACATTTTGCAGAAAGATGAGAATACGTTGCTACAAGTTTTAAAGTTTGTATTGCCGCTGGAGGATGAGTGTGAGTCGAGGACGACTCAAATGCAAGAAGGGGAGGATGATGAGGACATCAACCCTTCGGATACGACCACAACTCCACCTCCAATCAGGCTGCTCTACTTCCACCACATATTGATCGAGAAGGTTTACGACCACACGTGGATTGGTCGTGGGAAGACTTCGACTGTGTGGTCGAAGGGAGGTTACGACTGCCTGGCGAGTGGTCGTAGGGAAGGTTACGACTGCCTAACGAGTGGTCGTAGAATTGCTTCGACTGCTCGTGGTCGTAGAGTATGGAGATCCGACTACCTGGTCGAAGATCACATATATCTGGTGCTGCGCCACCTCACTTTGGGCCGAGGGCCTTGTATCAACACTACCTTAGGGTTTTTGGGCCAACCACCTCCCTGGCCCATATGGCCACCTAGGGTTTTCTGGTACTATTCATACGTGAACAGTACCCCCGCCCCCTCCCTCTTCCTCCTATAAATAGTGGCTGCCGCCCCTTTAGTTCGCTGGGTTTTTCTTAGAATTATTCTGCCACTTTTCAGTTTCGCCGTTTATCAGTTTGAGGAACCCCACTTTGTGATCTTCATTCATATTCGCAATACAATTCAGATTGCATCTTCCTTGTTCTTGTGAGTTGCTTCGATTGCTCGCAGGAACATTAACCCTCGTGGTAAGGTCGATCGCGTGCGAGCGTGGTCGATAACGACAGTCGTGCGGGTGTAGCGAATTGCGAGGTGACGATCTGCTGGTCGAAAGCCTCAAAGCGTCAACGTCCTCACAACGAAATCAATCGAACCTATCGGAAGATCGGGCCACCGTAGTCATCATTATGTATTGACGTTGAATTACATAGTAACAATTGAACAAAATATATCCAGCATCAGAGGAAAACAATCATAATCTAAAAATAAATGTTTATCAAATAGTGAAAGAACCATTCTGTTGGGGGTTGCTGTGTTTTATTCTTGTCTCCTTGTATATCTTTCCAACTTCCAATCTAGGCATTAAACCTGAGAAGCAATAGCATTATTTTGCAATGACGTCAAGTGAGGGGCATATGAAGTCCATTCTACCACCTCAAGTATCGACATGTAGACACCTAACCCCCTGTATTAAAAAAAATTGGCCCTTTAACACTCCAAACTTGTAAAACCGGACAACCTACCCCCTGGGGCTGTTTCGTAGAGTGGTTTTGCGCATGTGGCATCCGGTCAGCCCGGTTTCGCCAGGTCAGTGCTGACTCGACTACGACATGGCGATGACTCAGCTTCTCCCAGCCTGCTACTTCTTCCTCAATCCCCCATTCCCCACTCTTCTCTCCCTTGCTCTTTGCTCCTGGCTCATGACCGAATGGTGGGCTCATGGCGCCACCTCTGGCCGGACCGGCGCCTCCCCAGCCGCTAGCTCCCTACGCCTCTGTGAGACCCCGGTTTATTTTGGCTCGTAATGCTTAACCATCCACTTGGTCCTAGCATTACAAATCAAATAAACCAAGATTCGAGATATGTATACTTCCCAGAAATGCAGTATACACACCTCTTCACAAAATCATGCATCAGTTCCATACATCACAATAATAAGTCTACCAAAAGACATATATAATATAAGTTATTACAAAAGTGGGCCGACCGGCCAAATGACATACAAATAATTAAGGAAACAGCGGAAGCGAAAGTGCCATAAGATGGCGATAAACAAAAGCCAATCAGTGTGCCTTTACCCACAAGGCAACCAAACGGACCGCCAAACTAGTCGTCTCAAACCCCGCCACAGCACAACTCACAGAAGTGAGGCCCTTGGGGCTCACCTTCTTCCTCTGCAACAAATAACATTAAGCAAAGCAAATGAGTACAATGATGTACTCGCAAGACTGACGTGTGGACTAGCAGACCTATACATATGCTACATGCAAGCTTATTTGAGTGGAGGATGTATGGCTCATTTTAGCACAAAGCAAACTTTATTTGCAATAATGTAATACATTTCAAAAGCAAGTTTGCAATTCATTTTTATTTTTTAAATGACAACATAATAACAATAGATAGATGACAACAACCTCCTGGAAGTGACTAACCCAATAGTCACCACGACCATAGCATGAATTACCCATTCATACCACCCATATCAAGTTTTAAGTTTTCAAAGGGTTGTAGTCTAACTCTTGAAAAGCTTACCCAAGCGTGTCCATAACCTAGGACGAGGCTATTCGAATAGTTTTAACCCTGCAGGGGTGTACCAATGTACCCACACTTCAGACCGCCTTCAAGCCACAAAAACACACTACCGAAGGTATGCTGGCACGGCTAAGTCCTACGAGACATTTCAAATATTGTGTATTAACTACGAGCCGCTCGTATGGATAGAAACCCATACGCTTACATGATAAAGCCGAAAAGACAACTACCCACTCAGGGTAAAGCCTTCTGGGCAACTACCATGCTCCCAAACACCATCCCTCCTGCGACCTCCTGCGACTCGGAGTCAACACACGCCAAAGTACTAAGTCAAGAGAGGTCCCATACCCTCTATTTCCTGGATAACAGGTACTAACAAGATGTTCGGTCCTTAAATGACCCGAGCACCATTCCAGTCACACCCAAAAACACACCATCTTACCATTGTGCCCAAGTCCAAATCATTTTTGTTTTCATTTTTAGTTTTACAATTTTAGATATAGCACAAAGCTAAAACATAAGGATCATAAATAAATTTTTTTAGGTGATCAAGATCATCGACTAAGTCGATGATCGCCCAATACTACCGATAGCTAAGCATGGCTAAGCATTTGGAACCCGCAATCTACTAAGTGACAAGAGTCCATCCAACGAACTCTAATCACAGCAAATAACCTAGGCTCAGGTAGTAGAGGATATTTATTTACCTACAGATTATGCATCCAAAGGATTAACTAATCAATTTAACAACAAAATAAGCAATGCACACATACAAGTTGAAAATAATATATTAGACTTTAAAATAATAGGATTAACATGATCAAACTGCTTGCCTTGATGGATTTGCTCAGTTTGTTGCAGAGGCTCACTCTCAAGATCAACACACTCGTCGGCACCTAACGAAAAAGCGAATAGGAATCGATAAGAACGAAGAATACCGAAAAGAGTCAAAAACCAACTTTCTCCAAATGCTCTAAAAATTTTACAGCAGCACGAGCATGATTTATAAAGAATTTAGAAATAATAATCAATTTATTTGGATGTTATATGCAAAAGTTATGATTAAAACAATTCTGCTCAGCTTTTAAAATGCAAAAAGTTACTATTCAACATAATTAATTTGTTTGACATAAATTTTTGGAAAGGTGGTGCATTTGAAATTTTTACAGTAGAACAAGCACCTCATAATATGAATAACCCAATTGGATTCATCTCATTTGGAGTTATAATGCATTTTCTATGAATTTTCAAAGACATGAGAATGAGCACAAACTAATTGTATTTGCAATTACTTTAAAAACAGTAACAAACCTAAAACCAATTTTAATAGCAAGTTCATTATTAGATTAAGCCAATAAAATTGGATTCACTCAATTTGGAGTTTCAGAGAATTACTTATGCATTTTTGAAGTTAAAACAATTTTTAGTGCAACAATATTACTAATCATACAATAATTTTGTCAAAAGTGTTTTCTGGAATAGCAACAAAATTCAATCCATTTTTTATATTAAAGTACATTTAAAATAGAAGCTAATAAAATTTGAATCACCAGTTTTGGAGCTAAAATGAATTAGTTATGCCATTTTGAAGTTAAACCAATTAACAGTCCACAAATAAAGCATTTCGGATTTTAAATAAACATACAATACTTTTTATACCCAGCTCAACCTAGCCATAGACGCTGACAAGTGGGGTCCAGTGCACAGTGCCATTTTCTATTTTCCAGTTTAATTTCCGAATCGGCCTGACATGTGGGGGTCCACATGTCATACACTAGGTTCACAGAACAGTGCATGGACTCTTGGTCCACGGCCGGTCTACAAGTTCACAACTGTGCACTTAACGGCCTCGGGCCCACGTGTAAGTCACACAGAGCTTCAGCTAATCAAGGATTTCAGACAAAGATCACGATTTAAAAGCTAATCATTGGGATTAAACTCTAATGACGAGCTACAGTGCCGGTCGGAAACTGCCACGCGCGAGCTCGCTGTGGCCGCGAGCTTCACCGGAGCCTTGCCGGCGACTCCGGCCGCGGTGGCGCGATATAAGGACACGAATGGATTCCTGGTAGCTTCACGAAGCTTAAGAGGGCGGTGGCGGCGGTTAAGATGCCCCACACCGGCGGCGAGCGGAGGTGACCTACGGTGCACGTGCATGTGCCAACCCGGTGCATAATGGAGCTAATCGAAGTGTGCTTAAGCTACGAGGGTGGTCACTGAGGCTCACCAGAAGGTTGAAGTGGCCGTTGAAGCTCGGAGAACGTCTAGCGGCAGTAATGGCGGCGGCGGCGAGGTCCAACGTGGAGAGGGCTACATAGGAAATCAGGAGAGCAATGAGTGGTCAAGGAAGCTTCAGTGCGGTCCAGGGGTGGTGTACAAGCAAAGAATCGGGCAACAACTTACCACACCAGAGTCGGGGAAGAAGAATAAGGTCTCGGCTGACAAATGAGGAACCTCAAAATCCTAGAGCTCCTGCGAAGCATTGCCAAAATAGGTTGAGGGGAAATCAATCTTAAGTACCGAGACACCTGGTGACGCTATTAAGCGAGGATAAAACCTACTAGAGACAGTGTTGTCACGGAGGTGTCACTCGGTTGGTCTTCGGTGCGCACCCTAGAGCTACCAAGAGCACGAATCCGCCCCGGATCCTACAAGCAACGACAGAAGCTCAAGTAAGCGAAAATGGAAAAGGCATTGAGTGTAGAGCCGAGGGGAATGACCCAGTCGAGTCTTACTAGAGAATGGAGCTCAAGGGGGCTTCCCTCTCCTCTGCCGAAATGAGGAGAAGTGAGGAATCGAGAAGCATGGAGGGGGTATTATCCCGGGGAAAGTGACGGAGTGGAGGCGGCGTTAGCGGGCGATGCTCCAGGGTTGGTCACAGAGGGTGGTGCGGTCACAGAGGAGACGGAGCAGCTCAGAGCGGCGCGGCCGCGTGGAGCTCGAGCTCTGCTCGCTCCTGCTTGAGGAAGAAGAAGGGGCTGACAGCGTTGGCCTACCTTGTCAGCGAAACAAAGTGGCGCACATACTACTATGTTCAAGTGGTTCCACGAGGGCCGCACGATCTTGATTGGATGGCTCAGATCTAAAATGGCATTCGGCAGTCCGATCAGATCAATTCGTGTGGGCCGCACGATCAGCATCGGACGGCCGGTGAACGCTGGGTTCGGCACGGTGCAGCTAGGCGGTGCGGTCGAGCCGGGAGGCGCGGTCGGACTCGAGTCGGGCTCGGGTTCGAGCCTGATGAATAGTAATTTTAGGTTTTGGTTTTATAAGGCTGAGAAGATAGGGAATTTTTAGAGGTAGCTGCGAAGCTCCAAAAATTCTTAAATTTTTATGGGAACTTCTTGGAACAGAGAACAAACTTGTGTAATTTTTCCAGAAACTTTTTATGCAATGCATTGTTCTCCATAAAATTCACAAGTTGCTGCCCTAGGGGTTTTACCAGAATTCAAACTGGTTTGACTTGCTCTTTTGAAATAGCAAACAAAATCTAAAAATTATGAGATTTTGCAGAGAGGTGACTAGGATGGTCAAGAAGATAGGAAAAATATTTACAGAGGATGATCACAAGGTTAGGGTTTAAAATTTTATTGACAACAACATCCAACAAAAGAAACATTGTTCTAGGAAATAGGAATTGCTAGAGGAAAATTCTAGAAAATTTCCAAATGACTTCATGAGGCATCAAAAGTTTTAATTTATCCTCATAATATTACATTTGAAACATAAACCCTGATTTGGGATGTTACAGCCTCCTTCGCCGCTGGTGTGGCTCACCTGCGCCACCACCCGTGCCCCTCGGTCTCCGCACTCGCCTCTCCTCCCCCGCCTTCATGCCCTTGCCCACGCGCCTGATTCCCTAACTCTTGGACCGCTCGTACTCGCCTCTTGTGGCCTGGCTCTAGTTGCACCTGCGCGCCTCTGGCCGCTCCCGCTCTCCCGGTCTCCACTCCCCGTCATCGTCAACGCCCACGGTGGTAGCTTCGTGCTGCTCTCCACCACCTCGAGCCCCCTAGACGGCATGTGCCACCGCTTGTGCCACGAGCTCGGCGCCATCAGTTTCCCTCGCCCCTGGAGCCTCCCTCCTTCCCCCTCCCGACTGAGACGGCGCCAATTGCTCCCCTTGCGCCGCCCGCCTCCTCCAACGCAGGCACCCTGTAACACCCCAGCCCGACATGAGCCTGGAATGCTATTAAACTAACATTAAATAATTCTAAACCAAGGCAAACTACCAAATTTCGACAGAACCTCCCTTGTAAAGTTAACTAACGGAGGTTCCAACACATAGATGAATCATAAATAAATAAACCGACAACTAGAATCATCATTAGGTATTCAAAGTATGCTAAGCAACTAGTATATCCAAAGAAATCTAAAGTACACTACTCATCATTATTACACTTAACCCATTGCATGAGGCATAATCATAATAAATCCTTTAAGCAACTCGCTCATTTATTTAAGCATGGTCTGAAGTTTATTCAACTTTAGATGGTTCATGGTAGTGTGTGTGTGAACATTAAGCTACTCCCTCCCATGCATGTCGTCCTTGGATTGGGTACCTAAAACAACAAGAAAGCAAGAGTGAGTCCACAGACTCAGCAAGTACATAAATAAAAAGACACATGATTCGAACCATAACATCAGCATCCACATTTAGGAGCACATCATTAAATCATGCCACATGCATATGCAATGCTCAAGGATTCCTTTTCTTTATCTCTTTTTGCATTTTACCGGTAATGCAAAGTATGCAACCGTCGCTGCATACCCATGCTGTCTTGGCGCACGCACAGGACTAATTGCCCAATACTCCGCAAGTATTGGGACCTCAAGCCCACACTCCACAAGTGTGGGGATCTCAAGCCCGTCACATTCATGACGGGGACCTCAAAGATGTGCATGCTTGGTCATCACGGACAGGCCTCAACATGATATCAACATGCATATGCACCATCTCTTTTCATTATCAAGCACCAAAGATAATAACAACATTCATGAATAAAGCATAGCCATACTTTGAACATTCACCATTCTTATTATGCACACTTGCCAACAGCCATACAACACTAACATATATCAAACACGTATTCATGTCCAAGCAATCACAAACAAGGTACAAACAATGCACTTACCTTAACCGCGTAAGAACGGAGGATGCGAAGAAGGCGCTGCCTCCGGGACCAATCCACCACCTAAAATTCATTTAAAGGCATACTAAGCCAATGGTAATGGACCGAACAAACAATATAAGCAACCACAATCTAGCAATAGCTTGTAACGCGACCCCGACTCCAAATTCCTAAAAGTTGATCTATCCCCTCTGTAAACAGTCATGTTCTAAAATTCGTATCTTTTAGTAAAGGAGTCCAAATGAGGTGTTCTTAGACTTCATTTAAAGTTTATCAAATTACCCAACTAAACCTAGTTGGTGGGCCTTCCTGATTCGGCCATATAATATCCCTTTTATGCTGATTAACAAAACATCGATTTCACGTCAGGTTCTCTGGACAGTACACTAAAACAATTATAACTTTCATCTTGTTTGTCCAAATGTCGCGTTCTTGCACTTCCCTGAAAGCTACGACAATTATCTACAACTTTCGTTATACTGAGATCCTCTAATTCTCCCTTTAACTGATCTCTCAAGTCAGATTACTAAAACCTGTCAGAATACTGACAGATTCGCAGAACAGTCGCACTAATAAATTCATAACTTTTGCTACAGAGGTCCAAATAATACGATCTAGCACTTCATCGAAAGCTATTGACGTCTTCTACAACTCTCTAGGAGAAGCCCAAGACCGAATCCGTACTTAACTATATCAAAACGTCTGTCTAACGCGATCTGTCCTGAGGAGACAGAAATACCGACATTGCTACAACAATCAAATATGCATATATTCGGGGGCAAACCGGGGTTACCCTTGACGAACCTCTGTAGACCGCGATGCAATCCGCGAATCTTCCCCTTCCCTCTCTTCTTCCCTTCTCCTTTCTTCCTTCTTCTTCCTTTTTCTTGGCCACCACCACAATGAAGAGGCATCGGAGGAGAGGGCACCACCATGGAGGAGATTGGTTGCTACATGCAGTGCTATAGTGGCGGCGCGGGCATCAGTAGCACCCTAGGGTTCCCCCTCCTTCTTTAGTTGGTTTCTGGTTTCCTCATGGGGCATGGGCCACTAAGCATGTTTTTCCTCCACTTGACTATGGGCTGCGTGACCCATTACTCTCTCAATTTCTGATTTTTTTCTCTTTTAATTATCTTAATTCCCTCTCTAATTTTTTTTATTACATCCACTAACGACAAACGGGATATTACATTCTACCCCCCTTAAAAAGAATTCGACCCCGAATTCTACTTCACCAATCTACTTGAAAGGAACTGAAATCAACAATCTTTAACGCATACCCAATGAACCACTCCGAGTACTGCTCGCACATGCGAGACCGCAATTCACAAGTCGCTTCCCTCTTGGGCTTATGGGATCATATCACCTTGACGGATATCACGTCTTTCACCTCAACACTAGTCTCGACCTTTACAGGTACACTCAACACACGTGACTCAAAGGTAAGGTCTTACTTCTTAGCCAACAACTCTAACAAAATCTCAAGCTCCGGACCTCTCATGTGCTCTCTCAGCACCGAAAAACACAAGACATTGCGTACTCCGCGTAAGTACTCGAGACGGTCCTAGTGATACGCCAATCTACAAATTCCCGTGACGGGGAATCTATCCAACACACCTTTGGTTAAACTTCCTTTCGGTACCGAAGTACACCGTCTACACAAAACACATAGAACTCTTGTTCCAACTCTCAGTCGATCACCTTACCTATGCAAGTAGCATCTCCTTTACCAAGGGACGCACAAAGAACTCGCCTACCAACTCACTTATCCAAAGAACTCAACTGAGAACAAAGGAGTCAAAATGCATCCAACTCAAAGCCATCTTCCCTTAGAAGAGCCCAATCCAAAATCAATGGATTTACCATGAAATTTTTTTCCCACTTTTGAAATAGGTAGTTTAGAAATAAATTCCACACAAGCCAAAAACGAAATCACTCGAAAAAACCATATTAACCATTTTTTTCTTAACTGGAAGGAATCACACATACCGACAAGAACCAACTCAATCTGTAATTGACATCCGTCATAACCACATAGTTCAAGTAAGAACTAAGAGAATATCTCACTATCCAAGATCACACAACTGTAACACCCTTTTTCCACAATCTTTCTTTTAAGAATTTAACTTCCTCTAAACTATGGGATTCCAAATCATTGTATCACACGCTAACTCATTACTCTTAAGTTGACAACCTCAAGCTATGCTCAAACCGCAAACATCGTCCATACCCTTGTAGAGACTCTACTGACTCTACAATAACATACTCTAGATAATTCTCTTATCGATAGACTTACTTTGATAGATAATTTCCAATGCTCCTCAACAAATATTTCACCCAAAATCGCATCGCTCCAATCTGTAAGGAATAATCAACTTGAAATCCACAACACACACTCTCATTTACTTCATTAAAAGAGTTCTATTAATGATCGTCATACTATTCGAAATCCATTGTTATTCTTCTAGTTCTATACATAATCATTGAGCAACTAAGGATCTAGCATAGAACACCAAACCCAATTTCCACCTCCAAGACTCTATAAGTGTATTTCGGTGTAACTGTTACGAGAAATCCTCAGATCCGGTGACTGAAATTCCCACAATCCAAACATACTCAATCATTACTTCAACATGTAAACATATTCTTGACCAAATTATCTTTATAAAGATTCTAACTCCTAGAGGGTTACTCGCTAACGCCAAAACATTCCTAACAATAGCTCAACAATCCCTGCTATCTCATTAATTGGCATAACAATTGGATTATTTTGCTAGTCCCCACTCTGTTAAACTACATCGCCATAGATCACCTACACAACCTCTCAAAATTACCCAATCGCGATACTCTAACACATGATCAAGTTTCCCATACTTTTGATAAACCCAACATTCTTGCATGAATGAAGGTTCTTGGATTATAATTCGCTATGGGTTCCGCTAGTTGTAACACTAATCAGTTTTATTTCAACGACAATCATTCCATTTAAATCAAATTCTCCAAGAATTATAGGTCAAAACCAATTTACTTTCTGCTGTTCTTCAAATAGCTTGGTCTCCAAAATTCTTACCGCTATCGTTTACTTGACCACCACCAACCAATCACCATACAACTCTTTATAACACTTGGCATCACAACTTGGTTAATTCCTTACTCAAAAGGAAGAAATAAACAGATACAAGGTTCGACGCACAAGAAATCGTGGCTCCTCAAGTGAGCACGAGACCAAGAGAAGCAGATCAAATAGAAATGATCTCGGAAAACAAAATACGAGTCCACAGTCGAGGGCACAAGTCCCACAAGAAGAAATTTTCCACGTCCATAAATCATAATAAAACATTGCTATGCAAACCCAAGAAACTCTTAAGCTGTGACAACAGGAAAGTTGCAGATTACGATTTTTAGCTCCAACCTCAAATACTTATGGCAAATATTTTTCGTTAACACAACGAAAGTAACCTCTTTGATTACAATATTACTTGTCAAACTAAACAAGAAATGCCTTTAAAACCAAATCACATTAATCACATCGGAACCAAACGGAACCTTTCCATATGTCACATTGCTCAACTAATTTCATCTACTACATAAATCATAAACCCCCAAAAGATCACGAATACAAAACTCCAAATATTTCATTTAACCGTTATTAAAATAATCAACTTACTTTCTATCTAGAAGAATCCTCACCACTCCAATGCGTCACAATCTCTTGTAGACCTTATTACTAACATCAAGAATAATTCACTCTTAACAAGGTTTGTTATCATCCACTCTTCCTTTATAAAGTCCCCAAAAGCTAACCAAACTGTTACATATCACTTTATCATCTCATTCTCGATTGAGAGTACACCAAATTCTTACAACCTCACTACAGCAACCACTTTATTTTTTTTTATAGAGGGAACCTACTACACAATTTAAAAGGTTACACCAAAACTCTTTCATCAAAGACATACTATTATCTGACAATTTCACCATCATGCAAACACAGGTCACTTATTAAATCCCATCATAAACCATTGATGATTATTCAATCATGGACAAAATTGATGGTCCTTTCTCTTTGTTTTCCCACGAGCAAAAATAAGATCATCAAATCGCCAATTAAAGAAAATTTCATATTATCATCTATTAAGACAACGATGAAACACATCCTTATATTTCCCCTTCCTACACAGTTAGATTAATCCATTGAGACCAAATAATCTAACAAGTTTAGCAAACTAAACAATTCTAATGATCAACATTTCCGTCAAAGTTCCACACTTTGTAATAACTCGATTGATTCCAATTAGGTATAGCCATACCCTTAATCACAGTTCAACAAGAACTACTACATGGCACCATCAAATTAATCAACTTTCCTTCCAGGGTTCTTAGTTAGGATCGATTATAAACCACACTACAGACCCAACTTGATAACCCATATCATATCCACTAATTTCTCCGATTATAACCTCTCACTTAACCATGAGACGACATCGTTAAAGGGTTTAGCATTTTCTTCCATAAAAGAACATTTCAACTTCAACACTCAAGATATCCAAAAGTGATATATTGAATCAAAACTCCCACGTACTACAAGACTTGCAAAAGGAAATTTTCATTATCCAAATCATCAAGTGAAATAAATGGGTTATGCTTTCCAGTAAGAAAAACGAAACTCCAATACAAAAGTCAGTATTGACAACTATCCAAGTCCACCAGCCACGAGAATAACTCAACAATAGAAAAAAAAATTGCTTTAGGGAACAAGTTAAGCCAATAAAACATATCAACCTTTCTCAAAGAAACTCATCAACTGCAATGAACTACTGACCCATAGAAATCCATCAACCACAACTGGACAAGAGTTGACCAAATTCGAACTCAAGGAAGAGAACAAATTTCTAAAGATACTCACTATCGATGCTCGTACTAAGACATGTGAGATAACCACCTCCCTGTTTTCATACCACGAAAGATGGTGTGACCTGGTAAAGCCCAGGGCCACAACCACGACCTCAACCTCTCAACATGCGCTACCATCACTCATACTAATCATAGAATCATATTATAGGTATATAAGGTCATCTCATAATAGGAATCATCAATACAATATAATAGAAGCGTAAATGCAATGCTTGACCCATCCCATCCAACTGTGCACCAGTGTGTCAGGTTTTTAAGTTCATTAACCATTACAAAATTTTAGCAATTTAAGTTGCCTAAGTTGTAAATCCAATCACCACGGACCTACTGCCCGCTCTGATACCAACTGTAACACCCCAGCCCGACATGAGCCTGGAATGCTATTAAACTAACATTAAATAATTCTAAACCAAGGCAAACTACCAAATTTCGACAGAACCTCCCTTGTAAAGTTAACTACACGGAGGTTCCAACACATAGATGAATCATAAATAAATAAACCGACAACCAGAATCATCATTAGGTATTCAAAGTATGCTAAGAAACTAGTATATCCAAAGAAATCTGAAGTACACTACTCATCATTATTACACTTAACCCATTGCATGAGGCATAATCATAATAAATCCTTTAAGCAACTCGCTCATTTATTTAAGCATGGTATGAAGTTTATTCAACTTTAGATGGTTCATGGTAGTGTGTGTGTGAACATTAAGCTACTCCCTCCCATGCATGTCGTCCTTGGATTGGGTACCTAAAACAACAAGAAAGCAAGAGTGAGTCCACAGACTCAGCAAGTACATAAATAAAAAGACACATGATTCGAACCATAACATCAGCATCCACATTTAGGAGCACATCATTAAATCATGCCACATGCATATGCAATGCTCAAGGATTCCTTTTCTTTATCTCTTTTTTGCATTTTACCGGTAATACAAAGTATGCAACCGTCGCTGCATACCCATGCCTGTGCGCGCACGCACAGGGACCAATTGCCCAATACTCCGCAAGTATTGGGGACCTCAAGCCTACACTCCACAAGTGTGGGGATCTCAAGCCCGTCACATTCATGACGGGGACCTCAAAGATGTGCATGCTTGGTCATCACCAGACCAGACCTCAACATGATATCAACATGCATATGCACCATCTCTTTTCATTATCAAGCACCAAAGATAATAACAACATTCATGAATAAAGCATAGCCATACTTTAAACATTCACCATTCTTATTATGCACACTTGCCAACAGCCATACAACACTAACATGTATCAAACACGCATTCATGTCCAAGCAATCACAAACAAGGTACAAACAATGCACTTGCCTTAACCGCATGAGAACGGAGGATGCGAAGAAGGTGCTGCCTCCGGGACCAATCCACCACCTAAAATTCATTTAAAGGCATACTAAGCCAATGGTAATGGACCTAACAAACAATATAAGCAACCACAATCTAGCAATAGCTTGTAACGCGACCCCGACTCCAAATTCCTAAAAGCTGATCTATCCCCTCTGTAAACAGTCATGTTCTAAAATTTGTATCTTTTAGTACAGGAGTCCAAATGAGGTGTTCTTAGACTTCATTTAAAGGTTATCAAATTACCCAACTAAACCTAGTTGGTGGGCCTTCCTGATTCAGCCATCTAATATCCCTTTTATGCTGATTAACAAAACATAGATTTCACGTCAGGTTCTGTGGATAGTACACTAAAATAATTATAACTTTCAGCTTGTTTGTCCAAATGTCACGTTCTTGGGCTTCCCTGAAAGCTACAACAATTATCTACAACTTTCGTTATAATGAGATCCTCTAATTCTCCCTTCAACTGATCTCTCAAGTCAGATTACTAAAACCTGTCAGAATACTGACAGATTCGCAGAACAGTCGCACTAATAAATTCATAACTTTTGCTACAGAGGTCCAAATAATACGATCTAGCACTTCATCGAAAGCTATTGACGTCTTCTACAACTCTCTAGGAGAAGCCCAAGACCGAATCCGCACTTAACTATATCAAAACGTCTGTCTAACGCGATCTGTCCTGAGGAGACAGAAATACCGACATTGCTACAACAATCAAATATGCATATATTCGGGGGCAAACCGGGGTTACCCTTGACGAACCGCTGTAGACCGCGATGCAATCCGCGAATCTTCCCTTTCCCTCTCTTCTTCCCTTCTCCTTTCTTCCTTCTTCTTCCTTTTTTCTTGGCCGGCCACGACAATGAAGAGGCATTGGAGGAGAGGGGCACCACCATGGAGGAGATGGGTTGCTACAGTACCGTGCTACAGTGGCGGCGTGGGTACTGTAGCACCCTAGGGTTCCCCCTCCTTCTTTAGTTGGTTTCTTGTTTCCTCATGGGGCATGGGCCACTAAGCCTGTTTTTCCTCCACTTGACTATGGGCTGCGTGACCCATTACTCTCTCAATTTCTGATTTTTTTTCTCTTTTAATTATCTTAATTCCCTCTCTAATTTTTTTTATTACATCCACTAACGACAAACGGGATATTACACACCCTCACCGCCGTCAAGATACACCGCAGCAACGAGCGCCTCCACCGCGTCCGCCTCCTCGCCTTCTGTGATGAGCAAGGTGCGGTGGAATCGTGCGACGGGGGCTAGTCGATTGAGAGCGGGATGCGGTGGAATCACGCGACGAGCAAGGTGTAAGCGGTGACGAGGGCGAGGAGGAAGGCGGTGGAATCCCCAAGTTTTCTCACTTCGTCGACCCCGCCGCCGCCTCCACGGGCCCCTCCAACGCGTCCCCGAGCCTCACCGGCCTCGCCCGCGGAGGCCAGCAGGTCACCGCTTGCCGGGCCATGCACGTCAAGTCCATCGAGGTGCTCGTCGAGCTTGCCTCGCTCCAAACCCCCTTCCTCATGCTCGACGTGGCCATCAAGACCACCAACCACCGCGTCAACGCGCTGGAGAACATCGTGAAGCCGAGGCTGGAGAACATCATCAGCTACATCAAGACGGAGGCGGAAGCTCTAGAAGCGCAACGTCTTCCATCGCGCGTGCCTCGTGGAGGCCAGCGCCATGCCGTGGCTCTTCCACCTCCTCTCCTCCAGGGATGCGTCCGTCCAGGACAATGCCATGGCCGGCCTCTGAACCTCTCAAGCACTCGGCGGTCGGAGTGTGCTCGCCGAGGCGGCGTGCTCGGCCTCATCGTCAACGCCGTTAACGTCGCCGCCAAGGTCGAGGCCTCCGTGCCCACCTCCTCGACGACCACCACCACGGCGACGATGCCAGCTCTAACTCTAGCGAGTCGACACCCTCGCCGCCCCCGAGGCAGCAATGGGCGCCATCGAGAGTATCTTGCTACAGAGGAGGACTTCCGGTACCGCGCGAAGCGTGCGAGGAACCGATCCGGTGCGGTGAGCCGAGGCCGGAGGTGGTGGCGCAGCAAGCAGCGGTGGCTGGCGGGGCGGCGTTGGGCCGGCGGCCGAAGGAGCCGGCAAACCGAGTCGGGTGAGGTGCCAAGAAACGAGAGAGTGGAGAAATGGAGAGAAGAATGGGGAAGAAAGAGCATGTGATTTTCCACCGATTGGAATAGGGAGGAGAGAGGAAAGTGGCCATGTTGCATGCTGATCTCGAGAAACCGGGCTGATCGGATGCCACATGCGCAAAACCACTCTACAAAACAGCCCCAGGGGTAGGTTGCCCGGTTTTGCAAGTTTGGGGGTGTCAAAGGGCCGATTTTTTAATACAGGGGGTTAGGTGTCTGCATGTCGATACTTGAGGGGGTAGAATGGACTTCTTCCACATATTTAATACTGAAAGATGATTTTATATGTTTATCTCATTTTTTGTATGCTAGATATCACAAACTTCGCCACCAAAAGCAAGAAGATTGTTGATGCGTAACAAAACTAAAAAGAAAAAAACAAACAAATGGCTCCTCAAAGAAAGCCAACCTTCAATTTCCTACTTTTGAAACTAAAACACTATAAGTAAATGTACAAAAGGAGAATTTCAGCAAAAGCCTGATATCACCAACAGGAATTGCAACATCAACCATAGTACACAAGCAAACAGTTTTTACCTTCATCGGGTTATGAAAATGTAGGCAATGTCTGGATCAACGGCAAATCAAACTGCTCCCAATGGTCATGTCGGAGATGGTACACATGTTAGCAGCCCAAACCAAGATCATGTGCTTGAGTCCATTGTCGAGAGGTCACTCGAAGATAATGCAAAATGAATCCACTCACCAGTGAGCTACTTAGTATGTCACCCAAAAATGTGAGTCATTGCTACTCTCTGTATATAAAAGATAAATTTACTAGCTGTTGTGGTGGGCAGTTTGCACAAGGCTTTTTTTTCTCTTCTTTTACTTCTTTCAGAAAAAAAAAATGTTTTGCTTATTCCATATATAGTGCACTTGTAGCGAGAAGATTCCTAATAGGCAGTTAGCAATCATCACAATGGTTAGAAACTCCAAGCTGGTAGGGATGTTTGTTTCTGGTGATGCTATTGTTACATGAGTGGTTCTGTTACATGATTTCCACATGCACATTTTTTTTGGCTTTGTAATTTTTGTCCAGTAACGAAGATATGTTCATATGTAGTTTTGATAACTGCTCGAAGTTTTGTGGTTTCTAGTTTAGTGTTAGTTGAGGAGTTTGATTGGATGTATACAACATAAGGACTCCACTGTACAAGTTGCACACTGTTTTATGTTATACCAGAATAATGTAGCCTATTTCAGTATTGCCCCGACATTTACAATTTAAATAGTTATGAATATCAGAACTAAGCCCATGTGTTTGAAGACCCTCTTACTACATTATAGGGTAATTGAGATGATATTAATACAATATCAAAAATCGCCGCACAGGAATCAAGAAGTGCAGTGGCAGAATTTACAAAACAGAAGGAGAGAGAGATGTCTTTCTGCATTTACTGTCTCTTTTGGTTGAATGTGTCAACTGCAGCGACAAAGTATCGAAATTTTGCTCTCAATATCTTTTGTAGTTTGTCACATTTATGTTTTCCAATGATTTCTGTGTACTACCATCCAACATATGAAAGAATTTATTGTGGTCAACAAGAAAAGCATCATACACCCCTCAGAAATAAGCACTCTTGTTCTACATTGTGAGAAAATTAGAAAAATAACAAAGTAGGTACTCTTTTCAATGTATCTAGTGGGTTGTGACATCTATAACAATGCAAGGGTTGTGAATCACCATCATCTCATCAAACAAACATTTGTCAGAATCATGAGCTTTTCGAATTTGAACTTGCAGTTCGTCACATTTGTGTTTTCCAATTATTTCTGCAATAGGTGGATCATCTCTACAATAGATCGAGCATGAGCTTTTAGTTTGTCGCATTTGTATTTTCCAATAATTTCTGTTGAGCTGCTGCCTGATTGCAAAATAAGTTTGTGAGTTAGAGAACTGATCCATGATCTAATTCTTTGCAGGTGAGCACTGGGAGCGACAAGTTGAAGGTTAACTCATGCATGTTAACAATTGATGTATCAAGCACTTACTGTGTAAAATTAAACTTTTCTTGTTGAACTACATGTAACTGTTAGATGTATCATGCCTTATGCGTAGCTTTTCGAATTTGAACTTGAATATGTTGTAGATATCGGATCTATATATGTGAATGTCGTATTGTGAACTCAAACATTATGTGAATGTTGTTGTGGAATCTATATATGTAATGATTTGTGGCTTGGTGATATTATTTTTTTTCTTGCTGTGGAATATGCATCATATGAAATGTGCACTGTATGTACAAAATTGGGATACATACGCTGGGAAAGTAGGTTTCCTGTGTGGTTGACAAGCACTCAGGAAAGAGGGGTAATTCCCGAGTGTCCTTTGCTGAACTTCACTCGGGAGAAAAATGCAACTTGCCTCCAAACAAGAAGAGCGATGTGGCAAGGCAACACGGGTACATGGCGAGGATTCCCGAGTGTTAACACTCGGGACAACGTTCGGGAGCCAACGGAAACGATAGCCACGTGGTGAGGATTCCCAAGTGTTAACACTCGGGACAATGTTCAGGAGCTGTCGTGCAACAGCGCCATGTGGCGAGCATTCCCGAGTGTTCATACTCGGGACAATGTTCGGGAGCCGTCAGGAAACGGTCACCACATGGTGAAAACCACCACATGGCGAAAACCTATGCAGACAATGTGCCAAGCCAAAAGGGAACATATGTCCAACTTTCCCCGACACTCGAAAAAGTATTCTATTACGGTGGCTAAAAACTGTTATGGAAATTTTCTCCCAAGTGTTGGATTTTTCCGAGTGTAAATCCGAATACACAGTGAATACCTATCACCCGAGTGTAACTCTCGGGAACTGGTTTTTGCCCGACTATCCCAAGTGTCTTTTCCTAACGGATGACCTTCGGGAAATATTCTCCCGAGTGTTTTATGTTTTTTCCCGAGTGTTCGAGGCACTCGGAAAATTAACAGTTTCTAACAGTGATCGATCCTTCCATTCACACAAAAAAAAAACACATATTATTAGACTATTTTACAGCATTTGAATTCCTACTTCAACATCTGCTACTCGTCAGATCTTATTCAAATTTACATGACAATCTACAATTGGTTAAGAGACTTAAGTCACTAAGTCTGTGCAAGAGTCAGCTTCTAGCACTAGGATCATAAGAACTAAGACCTGGTGCTATTTGGAGTGTACAACCAGCCTCTTTGCAACCAACCGGATACCAGCATTTTGCTGGTAGCCATATATTTCCAGAGAGAAGAATGCGTCCACTTTGTTCCCTCGAACAAACAGTGTGTCCAGTTCCGCAGCGTCTACCTTGCTAAAAACAAGCTTCTGGATGTTACCACTAGGCTCTTTCTGGTATATATCTGTCGAGTAGATCGCGGCATCGCCGCTGACAATGGTAGGGATACTGCAAGGGCAGTCCAACATTACAATATTAGAAAAGTATGACCGCTTAAATATTACAAATAAAAAAGAGGATAATAGAGCTCACTTTAGGCGGACAGTTGGACGATTCACATAACCGTACTTCTTGATCAGGGGTCTCCACTCAGAAGTGCTACCAGATTCTTGAAATGAGCTCTGAGCAAGACCATCACAAAAATCTAGAAGTTTACTGAGATTCTCAGGGATATCGACCACTATGTTCAACTTTGGGCAACCTGCATTGTCTAGAAACTTTGTACTGACTCCAAACTGGACCCTCAAGCCTGTACAACAAAGTTGTAGTGGGCTATCTTTGTGTTTGATAGATGTTCTCCGAGCAAATTGATAGGAAGGGGCAACAGAAATTTTGATGCACTCAGTTGTAACATCACTCGGCTCAAGGAACCCAGAATAACCACTGGAACTCGCATCCATCTGTGCAGTGGCATCTAACTTCATTTCCTCAATATGGGATGTCAACTCACCAGACTCCCTGTTTCTTGCTGGATCAATTGTTTCTTGATTATCTCCAGCTGGAAATGCATTCTCAACTGGAGAAACTGTCCGTTGCCGTTTTGAAGAATCAAGCGAAGAGTTCGCTTCAGGTTTTGGCACCTCAGGAGAAGTAGCTCCATTAGTTTGGCTCCTTGTAATTGCACGTTCCACCAGGTTCTCAACAGTAAGCACTTCTGGAAGACTTGCCTCCTGTGAGAAGAACTTCAGGATTTAGCCAATAGATTATCTTGAACAGTGAAATAGATTAATGAATTAATTCTAGAAACATGTCATAATGATATGATGGTTTCATTGGTCCTCCTTGTCCCTGGGGAGTATTGTTTCTACCAGTACATCAAGATTGTGAAGTTAGACAAGCATGGGAAAATAGGCAGTAATGCAAACATACCAGGAACAGCACTGTAGCAGAGTACTTGAGAACTTCAAGATTCATCCTGACATCATCCAGGCTCCTGTAGATAAATTGCAAAGCACATTACTGCAAGATCATTCCCTCCAGTTTCGTGTTGGCAATATTAAAATCAAAGGAAAAAAAAAACAAGGGAAATCTCAACTTATAACAAATACTAATCCCCTAGTTAAAAGTAAATGGTCTGTCCTTGCAGAAGTATGTGTGAATGAAACTAAACAAGAAAACTGAGCAAGATGTGAAGTGATATCATGAGTGTATTGATCAATAGCTGTCATTCATACCAGCTAGATAATCGTTCTGTGGCCATTAACGTGTATTAGGAGTAGCATTGATGGACCACATATAATTGTGACATCTCTTCTGTTCAGTTCAGCATGATATATCTATATAAAACAATCATTATAGGTCCTGCCATAGTTTTAGGGGATACTGGTATTCAGATGAACCACCTAAGATGGAATGGGCCAAGATCTAGAAGGGTTAGATTTGGAGATCATGGATGACATGATACTGCTAAGATTGAATTGTTCAGAGGTCAAATGTGGCATTGTGCAACAAAATTTCTTCTATGATACGATTCCAAATAGCACAATGCAAGATATGCTCAGCTGAGCTAGGTGACCAAATAACTGCTTAATGGATGGCAACGTGGCAAGCCAAGTTCCAGAAAGTGAAGTGATGCTAAGGCTATATATGTGCATGCAATTCAAATGGGAAAACGTGTCGATCAAAAATAGATGTTCAAAGGAAGCATTTAGAATTCAGATGCAATTATGACATCTGGATTAATATGAAATCTACCTGTGCTTTTGCCTCCCTAGACCAAAGTAATTTGCCAAGCTTGCCATCTGCAGATAAAACAGACAAGAAAAGAACATCAGATATATTCCCTGCAGTGACAAGAAGGAACTGCGTAATCCCTCAGAACTTCCAATAAAGGCCACAGATTTTTAGCTTGGATGAAAACCCAACTGTCCTTATGATTCACCTCTGTCTAACTAAACTTCATTATCAAAATTACAAGTGACTCTACAACAACACAAGGTTGCAAACCTTCATGTCCCCTGCTCTCCTCCCAAACCGCTGGGTAAGCAGAGGTAAGGTGTCGATCAGCCCCTTTGGTTCCGGAGGTGGCCGACCAATCTCAGCGAATGCCTCCCTTATCCTTGCCGAATCAAACCTCACGATGTTGTGCCCGGCCCAGACCCTCCCTGTCCAAAATTGACAAGATTGTTTCTGTGAGAAATGTTTATGAAAACAACTAAAAGTAGCAGCTATTTAGGTTCAGGCCTAAACAAGACAATGCTTCTAGCATCCACTCTTGTGAATTCCTTTTCAAAGTAATGAACAACCTACTATACGATGCTATGGCCTTCATAAGAAACCAAATTACATATTGTCGACTCTCTAAAACTCTTTGTACAGTTTAATCTGCAACTACCTTCCATATACCAACAGCCTTGCATGTGAGAAGAATTACAGGAAGATTTCAGTTACAAGCCACAGGCAGCACAAGCTGCAAGCTCATTCACTTTCCCGTCGATCATCTGACTAACTATGACAAAATTATCCAAAAAGTTTGCATCGAAGGTCGCCATTCCTGACCCAAGTGCACCGTCTATGAACGTTATACTGTTCCCCAATTCCTGCAACGTTCCACGAATTCACACTACAGTAGGGGCATCTTGTCTCCACTGTTGCAATTCAGCACAAACAAAAGCGCACCAAGGGGTCCTTAACGCGCAGGAGCCAAGAAACCAGCTCCTGGCGTAGGAAGAAAAATAGTAAGAGGACAAAAAAGGGCATCGTCGAAGTCAAGAGGACAAACGCGTTGCCGGCGTGGGGCAGGCAACTGACCGTGCAGGACGTCGTAGACTGCGTCGGCGACGTCGAGGAAGTGCGGCGCGCCGGCGACGGCGTCGCGTGTGATGCCGTTGCACCGCACGGAGGCGGCCGAGACGACGCCGAGGTCAGCGGGCCGCACGAGCGTGGCGTAGCAGGCAACCTCGACAAGGCGGCGCGGGCAGACGACGATGGCCCCGAACTCGAGCAGCGCAAAGCCCTGGCCCGCCCGCTGCGGCACCGAGGTCTCCACGTCGAAGAAGGCGATCTCGGGGGGGCCCGCCTCCGGCACTGTCCCCGCCCCCTCCGCCGCAGACACAGATGTAGTCGCCATTGGTGGGTGGGTCTCAGCTGGTGGTTCAGGTGGCCGCAGGTGGTGAAGTTCCGGATAAATAGGAGGCTGGTGCTAGGGTTAGGGTTTGCGTGGGAGGTGGGGGTGGGAGGTGGCGTGACGGGAGCGGCGGCGAGGAGGACGAAGAGAGGGACAACGAGGCGGAGGAGGAAGGTGTTCGACGAAATGCCGCGCTGCCGTGGAGATGGGGGTTTGGAACCGGAGTTGGGAGATGGAATTGGAATTAGACTTCGATTCCGTTGGTGTCCCTTGCGGGCCAAGGAACGTTGGAACCCTGTGCCGTCATCGATAGGAATCGTAGGAGCGTAGCGCAGAGGTGGCCAAACGGGCCGTCCGGCCAGGCACGGAATGAGTCCGGTTAGGCACGATCCATTTAGGCACGGTCTAATTCGACTCATGTACTATTTGTGCCGTGTCGTGCCGGCTCACGGGTCCGGGTGGCGGCCCAGGCATGACCTATCGGGCATTCGTGCCGTGTCGGGTCGGCCCGAACTTGTTTAGCCCGTCGGGCCAAGTGTGGCCCGTTTGGCCCGTCAGAACGAAAAAATTCAAAAAAAAATTAGAAAAATATGTAGAACTCAAAAGTAGACATAAACAAATAAAAAATAAGACAAACATATTGAAAATGTAATAAAGAGTTTTATTAATGTACAATTGGCTACCTCGTTAAAACCTTCGTCAAGTAAAAACTTAAAATGAGAAAACCTTGACAAAGGAAAAAAAAAAGTACAGCCTATAGCTCTACAATTGTACATACATGATACATTCTTGTTCTATGTGTCGGTGTCATTGTCTAAGTATAATTTTTCAAACACCTCCGACAACTCTGGATTTTCCACAGAGTGTTGTGTTCGTGAATCGACTTGTTCCCAGTTCTTCACAGTTAAAAGGATCTCCACCATCTCACTTGTGAGACTTGTTCTTCTCTCCTCCAATATTCTTCCTGAAAGACTGAAAACAGATTCGGAGGAAACCGTAGAGACAGGAACAGTTAACACATCACGTGCAAGTATGGATAGCACGGGATATGTTAACTTATGGGCTTGCCACCATTGCAAGATGTCGAAGTCTTCTGAGTTGAAATCCACCGTATCGCTGTCCAGATAGGTGGATAGTTCTCCGCTCCTTGTGGGTCTTGACTGAGCAAGCGCTGGTGTAGTAGAAGAAGAAGACTTGGACCTGGAGGAAGAGGCACCGAAGATCGCACCCCACATATTTGTCTTCCCACTCGAGGTGGGGGCTACTGGAGGTCGTTGCGAGCGGACTCCCCGGAACTTATTTTCATACATTTGGTAAATCTCGTATAACCGAGAACGAACTTCTGTAAAATAGTTAGTATAGTCTAGCCCCGTAGCATCACTAAGAAGATCAAGTACAATACCAAATGCATCAATTTTAGCCCTAGGATCTAAAAGAAATGCAAATGCATATAGGTAAGAGATTTGTCTCCAATATTTAAGGTATTTAGATTTCATGGCAACAACAACCTCAAGTAAAACTAAGTCATTTTCATGCATTTTCAATTGGGTAGCAATCCGTAAAATAGTATGCACGATGATAGGAGATGTTGGATAGTAGACAGCGAACAAAGCAACAGTTGCCTCATAAAAAATTTCTAAAAATGACAGTATCTTCTCAGCAACGAACCAATGTTGCTCAGTTAATAGCAAAGTACCGTCAGTACTAGGATAGTGCATTTGAATAAAAACAGAAAAAGTGCTCTTGTATGGTAAAAGATGCTTAAGCATGAGGTAAGTAGAGTTCCACCTTACCTCCATGTCCAAACCGAACTTTCTTGGACGTACACCCATTGCCCTGCAGAAGTTCTTATATTATGCTATTCTTACATTAGAATTATTCAAGAAAGAAATCGCATCGCGAAAAGCTTTAATATACGGACTCAACCTCTTCAAACCACATTTGACTATAAGGTTGATAATATGACAAGCGCATCGTTGATGTAGCAAGAAGGAATCGGCATATGTACTCAACACCGGAGTAAGAATGTCTATAGCCCTAGAGTTTGCCGCGGCGTTGTCTAAAGTAATTGCGAATATTTTGTCTGTAAGACCAAAATCTTCCACGACTTTCATAATACAGTCCGCAATATTCTCCCCCCGTGTATGCTACATCAATTAATTTCAAACATATAATCCTTTTCTCCATTGCTTAGTTGTCATTAACATAATGCACAACTACACTAAGGTAATCCTCCCTAGCCCGACCACTCCATTTGTCCGAGGTTAGGGCCACCGAAAATGTGCACGTACTAAATAGTTCCTTTATTTTATTACGACGTTCATTATAGTATTTCACTAGATCCCTAGTTGTTGTTTGTCTAGAAACGGAAGCAAATCTAGGATTATGCGCAGTTCTAATGTAATTTTGGAAATAAGCAGACTCGCCAAAGCCTAGCGGCAAATCCTCAAAAGCAATTAAACGACAGAGAGATTGGCGGGCTACCTGAGGATCGTAGTTCCAACTAGATACCGTACCGTCGGGGTTGTATTGCAGCTGCGTCTGCCTCATCGCTAATCCTTGCTTGGTTCGACATCTTGTAGCATGTCTAAGCAAGTGCCCCGTTCCACCTGTAGACTTCGCAGACAATTCATGGTGACAAATTTTACAAATAGCATATGGTACCTCATTTTCCGCTGCGTCTTGCTTGGTTGTCTTGTCGAAATTCTCCCACACTCCTGATGTAGACGGCCTCGATCTCTTTGCTCCGGTTGCCGTTGAGCCTGATGCTGATGTGGAGCCTGATGACGGAACTCCACCATGCTCCTCTGGTGAAACCTCCGGTTCGTTTAAGGTAGCCGCAGCCGCCTCTATGGATGCAATTTCCTCCGATGAAAGTCTGTACTCACCAAGGTCAAAGTTGTCGTAAGGACTGTCCATAACGAAAACTGCAAAATTCAAACTAACACTATTACTACTTTCATCTTAGCATAACAAAAATGAACAATAAAAGTATTACAAAAATACTATTGTACCTCTTTTCACGATTTGTATTTAAAATTGAAATTTCCAAATTTTGGCATAATTTTTTTAATTTTGCCAAATTAGCTCAACACGGATTTGAATTTGCACTACACAATTGCAAAGAGAGAATGGAGAATGAGGGTGTGCTGAATGAGGGGGGTATGGTGGCTATTTGTAGAAAAAATTTCAGAATTTTTTGATTTTTTTTGTTATTTTTTAAGACCACAACGGTCAAAAATAGTCAAAACGGCTAAAATCTCCCCAACACCGGATTTTTAGGCCGTATCGCGTGCCTAAGCACGCCCACTGCCCGCCACGACGCCTACCGCTCGCCGCCTGCCGCTCGCCACCGCCCCGTTGCCCACCCCTTTCTTCTCTCCTTGCCGACTTGCCCGTGCTCGCGACCGTCGCCTCGCCGACGCGACCTCGCGCGACCTCGCCGCCTCGCGCTCGCGCCGCCGCGCCGACGGCCCCACCGCCCTAGCCGACCCCGCCGCCCTCGCCTCCTGGACCCGCCTCGCCGCTCGCTCTCCGCGCCATGCCGCGCGCCTCGACGCCACCGCCTCGCCGACCCCGCCTCGACGCCTCTCGCCGACCCGACGCATCCTGCCTCCACGCGACCCCTCCCGCCTCGCCGACGCTCCTCAATGGTCCCGCCGCCTCTTGTCGACCCACCGCTCGACGACCCGCCTCGCCGACCCCGCCGCCGCCTCAACGGCCCCGCCGCCTCATCGACGCCTCGGCTCCTCGATGGCCGGCTCGCGATGTAGCTCCGCCGCGCCGCGCCGCCGCCCACTCTCCTCTCGGCCGCACGCGCGCAGCTCGGTAACGCTCTCCTCCTCCCTCCGCTCCGGAGGACCGCGCAGCACCGTGCGCCGCCGCCTCGCGCCCCGCCTCCCAGGCCGTGCCTCTGGCCGTGGCGTCTTGCGGCCGCCCACCGCGCCGAGGAGGCGCCTGCACGCCCAAGGTCTCGTGCCGGTCGCGACGCCCATGAATAGTGCATGTCGGCCGCGCTCGTGCCGCCAACAAGATCGTGCTTCGTGCCGGCCCGTTAGGCCTGGCCCATTTGGCCAGCACTAGCGTAGTGCAAAAAATCGGACCACCAAGCGAATAGTTCATACGATCGGTTCATGGTTTATTGGTCCAACTGTTGGTTTGTTCTAATCGAATCGTGGTTCAATAATAATACTATTTAAATATTTGCCAGTAGAATTATCTAGAAAATCAATAGGAGAGGTGTTATCTACGAGACAATGTAACCTAATAAAGATATCTATGCCCATTTGGACAAACAACGAAGATAGTCCAAGTGGTTCGCTCTGCTGCGGTGAAGGAAAAGGTTGCCAGTTCGATTCCTAGCGGTGCAATGCTTTAAAACAAATAACCACTGATTTTTTGCAAACGATCCAAAGAGTAAACCAGACCGGACCAAGCTCCGATCCCGGTTAGACCGCTAGTCCGTCTGGTTTTTCATACTATGCATAGGAGTCGTTTGCTTGTGTACTCTCGAGAATATACTATCCATAAGGGGACAAGACAAATGTCCTACGGTAGAAATCAGAAGGTTGTCAGTATCCCAATATCTCAATCCGTTTGTGCTCTCTAACTCTCTAATAAAGGTTGTCTATGTCGTATATCTTACGAATCTTGTAGGACCATTTCTAACCTAGATGGCTCACAAATCTATAGAATAATGATTTCGAGGTACAGTTCTACCGTGATCTCGATCCTACCAACACATCCTGACGACTTTGCTCTACAGGTCTACAGGTCTTGGTGAACCCCAAAACGTTAGCCAAGTGAATCCGAACTCTGACTAGCACCAAACGCGCTACGACAAGCGCTAAAGATTTACATGTTCAGAATTTAGATGAACTTCTCATCAGAATGGAAAGGAACTCAGATGAAGTATGGACCTTGTGCGACGGTGGCATTGCATTTAGACTAGCAGTAAAGGACTTCAGTATTTAGATGAGTTTCTCGTTAAAAGGGAAAGGGAGACGAGGAACTCGGATGAACGTCAGAACGTTGGCCTTCTCGGCCACGACTTCTTTCGCTTCTTGCCAGGGAAATATTCTCCAAAGTCCACGCCAAACTGTGTGATGGGGAGGGAATGTAATATTCTCTGCCACCCCAGGGTGTGCTCCGCCTTCTTATTTTTAGCCCAGAATCCGATCAGAACTCCACTGGTTCATATTGATTTTTTTTTCCCCGTATTGAGAGAGGGATATCGTTTTCCCCTATTTTGGCTCTTTTTCTATTAAATTTTCAAAAATGTTCTCTGCACGAAACTAATTCTAGAAATGGTCCCTTTGCTCACTTGTCTCCGACATAGCAGACTCAATGCCAAAGATAATAGTGCCGAGGTGGCATGCCAGGAGTTGGCCAATTTTTAGGTGGCAAAGTTGTGGTGCCCCTCTGGACAACAAAGAAAGTTGGCACTAAAGTATTATTATACCTTGCTAGCCTCATTAATGCTGAGGTTAGCCCCAAGGTGGCTGGTGTTGAGCTCTGGAATCTAAGGCTTGTGCAGAAGCTATGAGTGGGTCAGTTCCCACTTGCAGCCCACACGCAGGATGAACAGAGCAGCTGCCCTCCATGCACCTCTCTCCTCCCCAAACCACCCCATATGCGCCCAGATCGACCGATTTTGCTTGAGAATTTTTTAGGGATTAGAGTTTGAAGGTGAGCTCTCCCATTTTTCTATCTTTTTACCGCTTGGATTTGGTTGATTTGGTGACTATTTGAGCAAACCCTAGATGTTAGGTGACCTTTAAGATCTAAAAATATATCGATTGAATCGATGTTGTTTGTTGATATTAGCTATTCTTGGATGCTTAGCAATGATTTATACTCGGATTGTGGGCTATATTTTGTAATTTTTGTTGTGTATGGTTGGATGGAATCGGTATGGAAAAGGGAGAAATCGTTAGTGTTCGTTGTAAAATCGGAGAAATTCCATAACTCGTGTTGATACAGGGTAGAAATAATGTTTATGTGCTTATGTGGTGGTATTGTGCGTAGCATTTTCTTCATGTAGGTTTGGATAAAACTTTGTTATAGGTTGTGTTCATGTAGTTTGTGAGTATTGTAGTGTAATTTGTGAATATCTCTTTATGACTTGATACAATTTAATTGGTCTGTGTGGTTAGTACTTTATATTATTTTAATGTTTGTGCAAAGGAATAACGCTTGTTTCATGTTCGATTGTTGTATTTGGCGTTTATATGGATAGTATCGTCCGTGTGCATCACGGTGGTACGATTACTTTCAATGACAACGGTGTCGAGTTCGCGATCATGGAGTTGAGTGTATTGGTATATGGCACACGTCCCTCACTCGGCAAATTGGTGGAAAGTGTGAAAGACGAGTTGGGGCGGACGGAACACGGGGTAGGTGTTCGGTTTGAGGGAATATATGATGTTGGTGTTGTGGCCTAGTTGCTTTTGATGTTGCCAATTGCCTCCGAGCTCGAGTAGGACACCTATAAGGAGGTCGTGGCGGGTCCCAACTAAGGTATCTAGACCTAGTGGCGGTGAAGGTCATGGATTCGAGCCGTGGGAAAGCACTTTCAATCTTAACCATCCTCCCCATGTGGAGGAGGAGATGAAAGTTGCATACCGTCACCTAAAGCGATGGCGATTATGCGAATGATGTTCCATTTGAGATAGTTGATCATCTCGATGGGACATCACCGTGCTCGCCTCCCCCCACCCACCAGTTGATTGGCTTGATATTACAAGTGCCTCAAACAAGTTGGATGCTTGAATCTTTGGTGAGAGGACCCTTGATGATGAGACTTATGAGGAGTAGTATGCCTTCGAATCTGATGAGGACTGACCAGAGGCGGTCTTGATGGGGGAGGATGCAATTGTCTTCAAGAAGGTGAATGGCCATGATCCCCTATCTGATAATTCAGGGATCTTAGTCTTGCGTGAAGGGGGGTGTTGTTCTTGATGGTGGTATGAATGTGGAGTGTCAACTGGACCAACCGACGGGGCTTATTCAAAAGGGCATGCTATTTCCATCCATGTCGGCCTCTTGATGTGGATGAAAGACTACTTTGTCTATCCGACACCATCGCCCTTACCGTGTGGTGTACTCAAGCTCAAAGAAGCGCTACATGGTGAGATGCGACCATAGAAACTGTCTATGGAAGGTCCGTGCCCAGAAAACGCCTCACGATCAATGGAAGTTGACGAGTGTTGTGCAAGCACACACGTGCGGAGAGGCTGAATTATTGGGGAAAAATCGATAGCTCACCTCGAGCTTCATTGTGAACCGTCTTTGCAATGCCGTGAAGTAGCAACCAACCATGTCTCTTGCAGCGTTGATTGAATTCATATTTGAGATTTTTGGGTACCGTGTGAAGTATGGAAAGGCTTGGAGGGCTAAGTAGGCCGCCTTGGCGATGTTGTATGGGGATTGGACCGAGTCTTACATCGTCTTCCAACATTGATGCATGACATAAAGGCTATGAATCCATCAATGATCTGGACCATATAACCTCATGAATCAAGGCTTGAATCAATTGGAGGCGAGTTAAGAGCTGTGTTTGGGCATGCATTTTGGACATTTGGTCCTTGTGTTGAGGGTTTCCAGCATTGCAGACCAGTTCTCAGTGTAAGTGGCACTTTTCTTACTAGCAAGTACAAGGGCACCATACTTCTCATCATTAGAGTTGATGTGGAGGACAAACTACTTCCCTTAGCGTTCACACTTGTCGAACGAGAGAATATCCGTAACTGGGAGTGGTTCATGCACCTCGTGAGGTTGAGGCCATAGGACCGGACCACAAGATGTGTGTTATATCTTATTGGCATGCTGGGATCATGAATGTCATGCATAATGAAATCCCAAGCTATCGGTAGTTGCATCATTGTTGATGCATGTGACACTTTGCTGCAAATTTCTACTTAGCCAGTGCTAGGAAGTCAGAGATAGAGGACCTTAGATGATTGTGCATGGAGAATGAGCCAAAGAAATTCCACAAGAAGTATGATGCCTTGAAGAAGTTGCTAGCTCAACAGGCGCGTTAATGTCTAGAGAGTACTTTGTTGAACAAGGAACTATGGGCACACTCGTTTGATCCAAACAGGTGTAGGTATGGCTTAATGACTAGCAACATGGCAGAGGTATTCAACAAAGTATTCAAGGGGATCTGGTCATTGCCTGTCATAGCCATAGTGGCCTATAGTTTCCACAAGTGCAATGAGTACTTTGTGAACCGCCACCATGAAGTGCAGGTGTTGGTGCTTGAAAGGGAGAGGTGGGGTCCTATTGTGAAGGCAAAGATCGATGATGCTATAAGGAGAGCACACTAGCAACGAGGCATATGCTTTGACTAGGCATCCTAGAAGTACGAGGTCACCGAGAGTGGTGCATGACAAGGGGTAGTGAGCGACATGGTGGTTGTGCCTATATGGTGGTATTGGCCACAAATCAGTGCTCGTGTTAGAGGCCAAGGTTATTCCACCTCCCGTGCTCACACTTGGCCACAACATGCCTTCTCCGGGTTTGGATGTGGAGGACTAGACTGTGTCGATGATGAATTCTCATCACGGTCGTTGTTGGACACATGGCCGGGAGGTTCAAGCCATTTCAGATCCATGCAATGGCTAGAGTACAATGGGCGATGTAAATCATCAATAGTACTCTAGTTGCGAAGACAAGGGCCAGCGCAAGTCAATACGGTTCAAGATTGACACGGACTGAGCTCAAGTGGGCCGCACACTGAGATGGAGTGGCGATGACCAAGGTAGTCAGAGTCGAGATCCCGAGTCGGATCGATTTGCCTCCTGAGGATCAATCGTAGATCGAATCGTAGAATCGCGATTCTACGGATTTGTAAAATACACATATTTACCATCTATACTATAAGTTTGTATAATTCTTATAATGTTTACCAATTACTTATTACCAAAAAAGGGGCAAAACACTTCTTATCACACAACAGAAAAGCATAATGGTTCTGACATGATGGGTGATATAGTTCTGAACTACAGGAGAACAACATTACCACACTGATATAATATTTTGCACGCTCCTTGTTTATTTATAGTTTCATTCTCATAAATTAATATCAACAAATTTTGCTCTAAAACAAAATATCAGCAAAGCCTGGCCTCTAAAAAAAATTGCCCTAAGTCTCTACGAGTAGGATCGATAGCCGTCGGGTTCAGAGAACCGTAAGACTCTAAGAGTAGGATCGCGATCCTAACTACCTTGAGTAGGATCGGATCGACAGTGAGACTCGGATCGACGGACTGTCGTGGGTTCGTAGAATCGTAAGACTCTAAGAGTAGAATCGCGATCCTAACTACCATGGCGATGACAATGCGGGGGCACTCGGGTTTAACTTAGTGTTCCTACGACTGCACAGGATTTCAGTCGCACATAGAATGATAAACAGTATCTGCTTATGATTACAAAATAATAACAGTGCTTACACATAGTACAACATACGTGTTGATTACATAGTTTTAGGGGCCTCCAGGACAAACTCGACTATGTTACAAGCAGAATAACCAAAAGACAACACAAACCCACATGCTGTAGTTGAGTGTAGGCGTAACCTAGAACGTTTGACCTTCACATCCATAGTACTCTACTCCTTCTGGTGCTTCTTCCTCATAGTACTCATTGTCTGAACCAAAATGTGCAAGAATGAGTACTTTCGTACTCAACGAGCCACGATGGTAATTTTTTTAAATGCAACACAAGGATTTCAAAGGATGTTTGACAAGGAGGGCTGAGTTGGATCTACCATAACTCGTACCTATATAGTTTTATTTGATAAAGTAGTTTTGATGAAACCAAAGTGAGTTATAAATGAGTTTTCAAGAGTATTAAGTAATGATTCAACATCATCACCATTTTATCACGTTTTAACCTTCAGAAGACTACTTATACCTAGAAATTGGATTCACCCATAAACACAGCTTCATATAACGGAAGCATAGCATGTTCAAACATAAAGTTAACCTATGCAAAGTTTGCCCAGCGTTACTCACAAGATATCTCCATCTCATAATATCAAGTGCTTTTAAACACGCAACATGATAGCGTACGATGGAGGGGGGGGCAAGGCTATTTTACTACTCTCACTAACACTTCTTCCGTGTGATAGGGCTTAGGTCCATGGGGCAGTACCAATCTGGTGAGCAATCTCGATCTCTGCGCTCAATCCCTCATGGAGAGCCACAGTACATGACTCACCCGAGGTCTCTGAATCTACACTGGTACCGCCTATCGCAGTGCTTCGCACGGGTAGGATACTAGGCAAGGTTCGACAAGTTGAACTTGTGGTTGAGCGATTGATTACGTTATTACCTGGCATAAGGTTCCTACTCTTTATGTACCTCAGGCAATGCAGACGTATGAGGTACCCAACCCACCACACATCCCGTCCTTGCCCTTGGCCAACATTTACAAAACATCATTCTCGGTGAGTGATCCAAATTTCGGCTATCATGATAAGCATAGATTCCGATGCATCGACTCGGGATGGCAGACCACAATGTAATGAGTAATTAAGGTTATTCTTCCACTACTATGTTAATCTAAAGTATGACATACTAGCTCTAGGTTTAACAAGGATGACTAGATCAGATAATTACGAAGGATGGCTTGTATATGACATAATAAAAGGCATTATCTACCAAGTAGGATCATTCAAAAGTGATTGATAACAATTAACATTTCGGATTTGTTATTTCTAAGTCGTCTAAAATTTTCTTAAGTTTAAGTCAATTGTTGTGACTATTGAATTTGTGTAGAGATTGATGTATCATGTGATTGGATATTAATTCAGTGGATAAAACATGTGACTTATGCTTAATAAAATTTCAGTCACCTTACTTAATAGGTAACCTTGTAGCATTTTTAATTAAATAATGCATGAAATAACTCATACTTAATATACCCAACTAATAAGTATTCAATATGATCAAAGATCGTGTCTTGGGGAGGCTCACAGCTCTGGGCCAGCAAGTACGGCGGTGACGACATGGCCGAGGCGGAGGAGCTCGGCGATGGTGAGCTCTAGTGGTGGTCTGGCTAAGGCGTGGGCACAGGGTGACATGGTTGGCGCGGCTCAAGGAGGCACAGAGCAGTGGGGATGTGGGTGAGGCGGCGGTGTGGTCAGAGCACGATCATGGTGCGGTGGTGGCTTTCGAAGGCGGCTAGCCTCCTGGTGATGCAGACGATGAAGAAGGGGTCTGATAGGATCACAAGGGAGTGGGTAAAACAGGAGGAAGCTTGATTTGGGGAGAGGGGCAACATGGACAACGAATTGTGGTGGCAGCTCAAGAAAAGGGGGCAGAGCTCACAGGTCCTAGAGAGGACGATGGAGCCAGGGTGGCGCGGCATGGTCTTAGGGGTGCAGAGGAGAGGAAAAAGAGTTACTCGTGTGCGGAGGTTGAGGGGTTGATGCTCAACCTTTGGTGCCGGCAAGACGAGGATCTCTGGCTCACTAGATGCCTCCTCATATGCTTCTATGCGGTGGAGTGTCACCTCCTGCATAGGATCCACAAGCAGTTCGATCTCCTTGCAGGATGTCCGCCTACTCCTTTTTCCACGTCCATCGACCTCCACAAGTAAGTTCGTTCCGTACATTTCCATTGCACCTTCGCATGTTTTCTTTACGATGTGACCTATGGAGCACAATATCCATAACATGCATCTTCTACATGCAGGTTGGACAGGCAGAAGGCGAAGAAGATCACGGATTGGAGGCACCTTCTGCAAAGGTTCACCGACGAGTGGAACCGCCTCGAGCAGAACACTGTATCTGGCCCACAGATCCATCAAAACGAGCGGTTCCAGGAGTACTTGGTGTGGTTGCACGGTGTGACATGTGTATAGCTTACGCCTGCGTGGACAGAGGATGACATAGCGGACGAAGCTTCCTCCGACGAGGGGGATAACTTGCTCGACGTTGCTGCACATCATGACACCCACATTGAGCACGCCCTTGTTGAGCGTCGAGCGGTAAGATCGCTGAGATAGCACCTTTGTTGTACCCGCTACTTTTGGTATTTGCTATTTCCTGACATGAGCGATTTTGCAGGCCATGGAGCTCCATAGGACCATGCATGAACGAAGAGGGAGAGGCGCTATGGTTCCCGATTGGTTCCCCTCAAGCTGACAGTGCACTTCTTTTTTTTCACAAAGGAAGATCTTCCTGCTTTTATAGAAAACAAATAAACCGTTCTTACAACTAAAAGAAACACAAACTGGGATTACCAGTTAGCAACAAAAACACAGTCTTTACCACCAAAACAGAAAACAGGATACAAACTTTAATCAACTACAAGAACATCAGCTTGCTCAGTAAGGCAAAAGTTTCTCATCCAGCATTCAAGCGTTGAAACCATTTCATCCAGTCTTTGCCGATCCTCTTGCCCGCTCGCCATCCTCCAATGCTGCAAACAGGACAAAAATTTGTACACAACTTCAGAAGGCTGCTTAGGGAAGAATATCTCAATTGCCATCTTATTCCTGGTTTTCCAGATTGTCCAAACCAAAGCTGCAAAACTCAATAAGTAGATATTATACTCATTAGCACCCCTCTGATCTAACCAATTAAAATGAAAATCTTCCATGGAATCAGGACAGTTACTCCAACCAAAGGCTTCCCTACAACAGGATCAGACAAACTTCGCAAGAACACACTGGAACAATACATGTCTCGCATCCTCCCTCACCCCGCAAAGTATACAATTCGCATCCCCTCTCCAATTCCTAGCAATGAGCTGATCCGCTGTAGGGATTCTATTAAGATACATCTGCCATAAGAAAATTTTCACTTTAAGGGGAATCGAACTAGACCACAGCTTTTTCAATCTAACATCGATGACCCCATTAAACGACAGATGCCGGTACAAAGATTTCACATTAAACTGACCTTTTCTGTCTAAACTCCAAATCATTTGATCTTTCTCCCCACACAGGTCCACCCCATCCAATCTGTACTTAAGCATAACCCACTGCCTTTCCTCTTCTTTCCCAAAATTTCTAACGAAATGAATGTGCCAAGTTCCATTCAGCACACAATCAGCCACTTTAATATCGGAATCAGAACATATAGCAAACGGGGAAAACTAATCTTTAAGGGGCACTCATCAACCCAAACATCATGCCAAAAGAAAATAATTTTCCCATCCCCCACCTTGAAAGACACCCCATTGTTGAACAAGTGTTGGACTTTATGAATAGATTTCCAAAACTGGGAACTTTTGGCAGGGACAGAAGATCTGTAATCCCCCTCTGGAAAATACTTAGCTTTTAAGATGCTAAACCAAATTTCATCCCTAGCTTTATTCATCTTCCAAAACCACTTACACAGGAGACACTTATTCAAAAGACTGGTGTTAAGCACTCCCAAACCGCGAAATCCTTGGGTCTACAAACCGCACCCCACTTGACCATGTGAAATCTGAAGCGATCACTTACACCCCTCCAAAAGAATCTAGACCTAATAGAATCCATCTTATCTTGAACAAAGTTAGCGGACTATAAAACCCCATATTATATATAGGTTGACTGCTAAGACAACTATTAGTCAGGACTAGTCTCCCCCCAGAAGAAAGCAGATTGTTCTTCCAACTATCAAGCCTCATCTTCATTTTATCAACAATTTTACCAGCTGCTCTACTACCCAAACTTCTATTACTGAGAGTGAACCCCAGCAGCACCCCTAAATTGCAGTTAAAATTATTAGAGATTTTAACAGCTTCTGCATCACCCACCCCCAGAACAAACACTTCGCTTTTGTGATAGTTAATTTTGAGACCAGACATCTATTCAAAGCAATACAACAAAAATTTAAGATGGAGAATATACTCTTCTTCACACTCAATCATCAGCACAGTATCATCAGCATATTGGAGCAGAGACACCCCCCCAGGTATCAATGTGAAAGCACACCCTTAATCAAGCCCTGTTCTTGCGCTTTCATAATGATCTCAGCTAAAGCATCAATGGCCATGTTGAAAAGAAGAGGAGATAGAGGATCTCCTTGTCTCAAACCCCTATGAGTTTTAAAGTAAGGGCCAAGCTTACCATTAATATTAATGCAAACTTTGCCTCCCCCCTAATAGAACTCATCACCCACTCTATCCAAGTATCAGAAAATCCTTTGCCTTTCATAACACTTTCCAGGAAGCCCCAATTAATCTTATCATAGGCTTTCTCATAATCCAGTTTGAGAATCACCCCCTTCCTATTAGAAATCCTCATCTCATGAAGCACCTCATGAAGAGAAACCACCCCATCCAAGATATTTCTATTTTTAATAAAAGCAGTGTGACTTTTATGTATAATTCATCGACAATTTTCCCGAGTCTCACAGCCAAGATCTTGGTGATAATTTTGAAACTCACATTAATCAAACAGATGGGTCGGAATTGTTTAATGGAAGCAGCATCCTTAACTTTCAGAATTAAAGTGATCACCCCAAAATTTAATCTTTTTAAATCCATATTTCCTCAGTGAAAATCTGTAACCAATTCCATGTGCACTTGCTTCAAATTCCCCCAGAAGGTTTTATAGAACAGAGTTGGAAATCCATCGGGGCCAGGAGCCGAATCAGCAGGTAAACCTTTAATGATGCTCAGCACCTCCTGCTCAGAGAAAGGTTGCATGAGACACTCATTATCATCCTTAGTAACCATAAAACCCTTCCTCCAAAAATCAGAAGCTAACGTAACAGTGTGCCTATATTCTTGCCCAAACAGTTCTTTGTAATATCTGTAAATATGATCTCTAATACTCTCCTCAGAAGTAATATGCTCCTCCCCATTGTCTATACCAAAAATCAAGTGTTTTCTCCTTCTCCCGTTTGCACAACTATGAAAGAAACTGGTATTAGCATCCCCCTGAAGTAACCACTTCACATTACCCCTCTGCTGCCAGAATCTTTCCTCCATATCATAAATCTTTTCAAATCCCTCTCAGCTTTGTATATGCAGTTCCAGTCCCCAGCCATCATAGTCTGATTCTCTATTTTCCTATCCAGCCTTTTCAGCTCATCCAAAATCAACTTCTTTTCCCTGAGACATTCTCCATTCAAGTTAGCACCCCAACCTCTCAGATACTTTCTAAGAGAAGCCAAACTACCATTCCACTTATCTACAGAATAACACTGCTCAGGAACTCTCCTCGTGATCTCTTCCCATTTAACCATAACAAGGTCTTTGAAATGCTCCTGGCATAACCACTTTTTTTCAAAGTAAAAATGACTAGGAGGAGCATTACTTTCCACCCCAGATAAGAGGACGATAGGAGTCTGATCAGACCCTATCCTACTGACAGTGCACTTCGGACCTTCATCGAGGTATATTGCTTTCACATGCAAAATAGTACAATTTATATTCCGATCCCAAGTATCCCTTTGCAATCGAACTCTATTTTTCTTCATTCCACTGCACTCCTAGGCCGAGGTGTTCCACAGCTAGTTCATCGACATGAGGACAGTCTTCTGCAACACGCGGCTCTGGGACCTCCTGCACCAGGAGCTCGAGGGCATCTAGCTAGTTCGTTGCATCGCACGACTCGCGTGGAGGGAGGTCCCCTACACGTAGCTCTTCTGAGACATAATCCGACAGCGACGACGAGTATGACCCAAGTCGCGAGTAGATTGGCATGTCTCAGATGCCAGATGCACCTAGTTGCAGGAGCCTACCCTCTCACCGCCCACGTAGCCGTGGGGTAGCTAGACCGCCATGTTGACACCGCCAATGTTGTTGAGGGTGACCGACAGCGTGCATCCCCGAACAAGTACACCCCCGACACTGATGCTCTTGGCCGCCGTCGACGTTGATGCATTTGTGCTACCATTTGAACTTATGCTTGCATGTTTGAACTTATATGCCCAACTATTTCCATCAAACTTGTTTGCATGTATGTGTGTGGAACTATGTGTTTGCATGTGTGAAATTGTATGGACTCTGTTAGAACTATGTGTTTTGTTTGAACTTGTCATCGTGTGAAGTATCAGTTTATCAATTTTTTGTTCTATGAACATGCTGTCAAACCTGTTGAAAATACAATGTCAACTTGCAGTTATTATCCTGGCCTATGCAATGTGTTAGTGCCAACCTAATTGGTGCTGACCTACTCATGTTCTGTGCCAACCTAATTGGTGCTGACCTACTCATGTTTTGTGCCAATTTAATTAGCGCTGATACGTTGAAACTTAGTGTCAACTACTTTGGCACTAACAATACCCATGTCAGCGCCAGCCTTCACCCGAGGATAGAGGGCACAGAAGGTTCCCAACTTGCTTGTGTCCTCGAAGGAGGGCTGGACCAACCATCCTGTGTCCTTGGGGGAGGACTAGGACAGAGGCAGTAGAGGGTTCCAAGCCACCTTTGTCCTTGGGAGAGGACTGGCGCGGAGACACGGGATCGGACCTTAGCACCAGTCTCTTTGGACCTGAGCCCCTCTACCTTCGCATCGGTCCTCTCCTGAGGTCAAAAGTAGGTTGAGAACCCTTTTGTTGCCTCTATCCTCGGAAGAGGACTAGCACAGAGTCACAGGACATCAATGCCAGCCTCGGTGGCACTATAGCTCCACACCATTATTGTTGACGCTGATGTTGCATTACTTAGACCCAAGCTGGGGCTGAGAGTGGGGTGGTTATAATTTTCTCGATCTTCTGAAATATCATGCGTCCAACATGTGTGTCCGATAGTCCAAAACTCCAACTGGATATGCGCTCCACCACACCCTATGCGCCATCTAACTAAAATCTTTTGTAACATCCCAATTTTCATATTCTGTTGGAGTCTTTCAAAATAAAAATAACCATTTGAATTTTCTTGATTTAATTAGAGCTTAATTTGAATTTTTTAGAAATTAAAACCATTTAACGTTAATAAACCAAACATCAATTAAATTTGAAACTAGTTTATTTGAGTTCCTCTTGTTCCAAAGTATTTTCTAGAAGTTTCTTGAAATTTTTAGAGTTTATTTGCTATTTCATTGAGCTCGATTTGATTTAATCCCTTTTCTAAAATTAGGAAATCCATTTCTTTTTCCTAATTTCCCCATGGGTCGCATTTGATTTGACCCATTCTCTTTTCCCCACTACCCCGCTTTCCTTTCCTTGAATCATTCTCTTTTCGCCGTCGGCCCATTCCATGCACGCTGCACTCGCCTGCATCGCTGGGCTCGACACGGCTTGATTCGCTCCGCTCTCATTGTCACTAACCACTGGGACCCGCTTGTCAGCCTATTGCCCCCGTCTTTCTCCCGATCTCCTCCTCCCGCACGACACCGTCATCGTATCTGCCTCAATCTCTACCATCCTCACCTATAAATGTCGCCCTAATCCGCATTGCTTTCCTACCCCCAAAACCCTAGTTCATCTCTCCGCACCGTGCCGCCAAGTCGAAGAATTGAAGCCAAGAAGTCGTGTGCCGCTAAAGCTCTTCCTCGCCAGATTTACTCACCACCGTTAAGCTTTACTGTTAGTCACTTTGCAAGCGAGTTCGCCTCATCATGTTCTACGTGGTGCTCACCTCGTCGACCTCGGGATCCCGCCGTCGCCACCAACGCCCGAGCCGCTCCACCACCTCCACCCTTGCCGCCGGTCACTATGGTCGCCACCGGTGGAATCTGTCCCTGCCACCATCCTTGTTGCGCCTCCTTTGCCTAGATCTACACCCTCCCCGTCTCCATTGTGCCTCGTCGTCGCCAAAACCTTGGTTCTCGTGCTCCACCGCAATCACCGCCAACGTGGCCGGCCACCTCGCTTCCACCTCAGTGTTGAGTTAGCTGCGTTTGCCTCTGTCATCCCCGTCAGTGCCGTGTGGCAGCACGTGTGGCACAACCATGAGCTAGCCCTAGATCTCAACCCGTGGACTTGGTCCACCGTGGATCGACCATTACTATGTGGACCCCGCGTGTTAGCACTGTTTCGTGTTCCGTGAACCCAGCTCACTGTAGTCTCGAGCCTTCTTCATGGACTTGGTCCGTAGACCATGGCCCCACTTGTCAACCTCTAAATCTTTTTTCAAATTTTATTTTATTCCAAAAATTCCGGAGGACCCACCTGTCAGTGACCATACCCTTTCTCCTCTATCTTTTTCCCGATTTTCTCTCTGTTGAATCTTACAAAGCTTATTCTCCTTCATCTAAACTCGATTCAAGCATATTTAAGTTTCTAAATTCATCTAAAATCATGATATTTTTCAAGTGCTAGTATTTTTAATTTTTGATTTTATTTTAATTTATTTTGATTTTATTTGTGCTTGTTCGTTTTCTCTCCCGTTTAGACAACGATTTCCAAGGAGCAGAGCAGCGGCAGCGGATTTGAAGATCATAGTGTGATAGCCGAGCTAGGCTAATGTAAGCTATAGTCCTTTGATCATATTGAACCTATGTTTTCGAAAATATATTGTTTTATATCAAGTTGCATGCTACTTTTATATCAACTGTTTCTGGAAGTAGTTAATAACCTATTTGTCATTATGACACCTTGATTATCTCGAATGGCATGTATCCTTTGTCACCATTGGATGTTCATTATTAGTTGGACATAATTGTACTACCAACATTGGTTGTCATAGATATGCTTAGTTATACGATGGGTTCATGTTCACATAATTAATGATGTTAATTTGACTTACTAAGATATGGAATTGTAGTGTGATGTCACTGTTACAAAGGTTGTGTGTCATAGTAGAGATTGTTATTAGTTTGGTTAAACAAAATGGTTTCATGCTCAGGCGAGTGATCATGCAGTAAAGGGGGTGCTGTTCGCACATTGGGATGGGGTAGTCTCGCCTAGGTGAATATTAAGGACTTAATCTTGTGCGTCATTGAATTGGGTCATATCGCATGACCACATGTACAATAAGGGATGAAGCTAGCTAATTAATTTACAATATCTTAACTTTGAAAGCGCATGTGGGTGTGTGGGTTCCGGGATGGATGTACACTCACATGGCGCAAGAGGGCTCATCTAGGTGCGATGTCATTCGGTGTTGAAACCTTAGCGGTAGGGTGGGTTGTAAAGGCCTTGTTATGATTGTTCAATTCCATACCTTCGTATGGCGAGTCATAGTAGACATGATGAGTTGATTGTATCTTGTGAGTAAGGTTTTACAACCTCTGCGGAATGTATAACTATTTGAACAATCGTGTCCCGGTTATGGATAATGCTTATGAATTTCACACGAGGTATAGAGTTTTCGTAAAATGTGTGGATGGTGGAATGGTTGGAAGGTGAATAGATGTTCACTTGGTGGTTTGGTTAGGAAGTGAAAGGGAGGTTCACTGGAATGGTTGGGAAGTGAATGAAAGGTTCACTAGTTGTTTCAAAGTAATTGTTTATTTAGTTATTATATCTTTTAATTATGCTTTACAATCTATTTGCTACCAACACTTGTTTTCTCAAAAGAACCATATGGCTATTCCTTTGTTCGAGCCTTGCATGAATATTAATTATATCTTGTTCCTCGCAACTTGTTGAGTACTTTATGTACTCAAGGCTTTAAACATGTTGCTTAGTTGAAGAATGACAAGTTAATCAACGGTTCTACGAGGAGAAGTACTTTGAAAACTTTGCGAACTAGGATGCGCTCCCACTTAATTGCTTATGGGCATGTCGAATGGCCACCACAAATTAACTTTTCCGTTGCAAGAGTTTCATTTGTTTCTTAAGCGCTATGTGGCAAATTAAGTAGCGTTGACCATAAAGTCCAGTTATTACTATTTTGCTACCTTTTTAGTTATTTCGTTGAATGGATGGTATTTCATCGATGTTGTCACTATGTGAGCTAGCTCACGATCATAAGACTAGTTCGATTACGAGTGTTTGGATGTAGAAATCGGGTCCCAACAACTTTGATCACTAATTATCACCAAGTATTGCTTGGGCTAATGTTGCATGTGCCACTCCACATATCATGTATAAGTACTCACGCATTACCACTTCAAGAAACAAGCACTATGCCCTATGTGAAAATTACCTTACCTCGTCGACCGAGCTAGCGTTGTTGATCAACACATTACCGCTTTATCTAGCGCGAGGTGTGCTTACATGGCATCTACTAGGGCGTGCATGTCGATGTGGCACGGATGTCGATTCACACCTCGTGTCGACATATATAACCTTAGTGACATTCAGATTGCGCTGAAAAAGGTCATGTACCATCCCAATTTTGGTCTTTTGAAAATTTCAAAATAAAAGAAAATAGTTAAATTTTTATTGAAATAATTAAAGCTTAACTGGAAATTTCAGAAATTTAAATAAATTAATATGAATAAATCAAACTTCAACTACATTCAAAACTGCTTTATTTGATTTTCTGGATTTTCCAAGTTCTTTGTTATTTCTTGGAGTTCAATTTAATTTATTTCTTTTATGTTTTCCCAAAATTTCTTTTCTTTGTTGTAAAATTTAATTTAAATTACTTATTTTAAAAGTGTTGGATTTCTTTTGGATTTTATGCAATTATTTAAATCCAAGTTTGAAATTTAAATTCAAATTCAATTCTCAATTCAAATCTTGTTTTCAAATCAAAAATTCAAATTTTGTAATTCGTATTTTTAGTGAATTATCTTTGGACCTAGCACAATTCTTTTCTTGACCACTTAATTTTCCTTTTTCTTCCTTTTCCCTTTTTCTTTCTTATTTCCTTCATTTCTTTCTTTTCTTTTCCTTCTTTCTTCTTCTTTCTTACGCCTCTATTCTTGTTCCCGATCGCGCCACCACCTGCTCCGAGCACGTCGCCCGTCCGACCGCGCGCTGTGCGGCCCTCACCTTCGGTGAGTCGCCCTCGGCCGTGCCCAGCCCCCCCACGCCCGGCCATACTGACCATGCGCCGTGCAAGCCACGCCGCTCATGTACATCCCACCGCGCGCCACTTCATGACCCCATGCCAACCACGTTGTGCCATCATCATTGCACCTTCAAAGCCTTATCATTCATTTCCCCCCACCGTTTTCGCATCGTGTGTAAATTCAAGCATCGACCGAGATCGTCGCCTAATGTCCGCTCGCGTTCCCATCGATTGACGTCGCTTTCACGCTATAAAGTGAGCATCGCGTGTCCCTTGCTCCCCTCTTCGATTCGCCACAAACCATAGCATCAAAGTCCCCACCGTTTGGCGAAGCGCGTGATGCCATTCTTCTTATTCCTCAAGTCGGTCACGTTGCCAGCGGGTCTCCTTCTCCGATGGGTTTGAGCCGAGTGAAGCTGCGTCATGTCGTGTTCCCGGTCATCTTCTTTCTATCCCCTTTCTCAACTTTGGAATTCCCTTCACTGGAGCATGTCGTCGTTGCCACCACCATCATCCCGCCGCCAGTCGTCGCCATCGCGTCACATTGGCCGTCCCCGCGCCACTCCGACATCGCCGACAGCTTCCCCTCATCGCTTCACAGCCCCTACCCGGCTGTCGCCGCCTCCGACTACCCATGAGCCTGTGTGCCTCCACCCGTGCAGGCACTACCACCGACCACCATCGCCACCGCCGCCACCTCCTATCACTCCACGTGGTCCCGGTGACCCATTTGCCGATCGTGCGCCGCCATCTGTCTTTGTGCCTTCTCTGCATCCTTCTATGTTTCTTCTTCACTTCTCTTCTTGCCTCACTTACAAGTAGGACCCATATGTCAGCCATTTCTTTTAATCCTTTAATTCTGAAAAAGAATATTTTCTAGAATATTCCCCTCCTTCTCTTTTTCCTAGAATTTTCATTTCCGATAAACTTCGGTGCTCGTTCTCCTTCACACGAACTCCGATTTAAGTCGATTATTGTTCCTAAATTCATCTAAATTCAATATATCTCTATCAGTTTTATTTTATAACTTTTGGCTTTTATTTGGATTTATTGTATTTATTTGCCTCGTTTGTGCATATAGAAACCGAGCGTTGCGGCCGATTTGGACCGATCGTTGGAGCAACTCCAATCTTCGACGAAGGCAAGTCGTAGACCTTTGATCATATTGTACCTATTATTGTAAAATTATATTATTTTATATCAACATGTATGCTAATTTTATATCAATTTTTTCGGGAGTAGCTAATTACCTATTTGACATTATGCCACCTTGAATAATTATGAATGATATGTTACCTTGGACACCATAGGAAGGGTTGATATTAGGTTGAAATAATAGTAATACCAACATTGGTGGCGTAATATGCTTAGTCATGCTTAGTTACGATGGGCTCATGATCACATGTTCAGTAATGCTAGATTTGACTTAATGATATATGGAATTGTGGTGCAATGTCATTGTCATGCAACTGTGGTGCGAATTCACTATTGTGTTGATTGTGGTGCGATGTCACTATTATAAAATTTTATGCCATAGTAGGGATTATCATTAGTTTGGGTGAACAAATTGATTTTTGCTCAGGTGAGTGATCGTACAGTAATGGAGGTGCACGAGGCACATTGTTTTGGATGAAGTAGTCTCACCTGAGAAATCATTAAGGACTTAACTTTGTGTGCCATTGATCTGGGACTTATTGCATAACCACATGTCCAGTATGGGATGGACCTGGCTAATTAATTAGTAATGTCTTGATTTTAGTTCTGTCATGTGTGGTGTGGGTTCTAGGATTTACGGGTAGATTCACATGACACAAAGATGGGCCCCGATTGTGATGGATGTAACCCTTCGGTGGTGAAACCTTAGTAGGCAGAACCGGGTTAAGACAAAATTTTGTAAAATCCTTGTGATAATCATTTAGTTGTATGCCTACAGAAGTGTTGGAATTAATACGGGCTGGGCCCATGTTTAATCCTAATCAATTCCTGGAAAATCCCAAAGGCCCATGTGCATGTGCTAAAACTATTTAGTCCCATATGGAGAGTTGAATGGGAGTTACACCACTTTAAAAGGTGGGCGTGGTAGCCCCTTGTGGAATTGGAGAAAGCCAATACTGCGCGCTTCGCTTTCGCCTCGCCACGCCACGCCACGCCACGCCGTGCCGTGCCGTGCGCGTCGTGCGTGTCGCGTGTGCGTGTCTTGTAGCGTCTGTGACGTGTCGAGTGCGTCGCGCGTTTTCTTTATCTATTCGAAAATCGAACGCCGCGACTCGCGATTAATGGCATTAACAAGCGGTGCGATGCAGTTCGATTATCGATGAGTAATGGTGACCGTTTCTAGTCTCTTTGTTTTTGCGGTAATGGCTGCGGTTACTAGTTAATGGCTACGGTTACTAGTAGTAGGTAATGGCTGCGATTACTAGTGGGTAATGGCGACCGTTTCTAGTCTGCGGTTTTTGCCTTTATATGGAGCGAGCACTTGTTCTTACGGTGATGAACACTCTCCACGAAAGACAATAGTATACCACTGGTTTTGTTCTTCGTCTCGCGATCTCCATCCCGGCGAGGCACGTGTCTGGTCGCACCGGAGAGCGAGCCTTGGAACCATCGTCATCGAAGGCTTGCACGGCGGCGGCGAATAAGGTTTTTGGGAGCGTTCGCGCGGCTTTCGCTTCTTCTTCTTCATTCGTTTCTGCGCTCACGTCTACATCAAGCGCACGACTACTACCACTACGCCATGACAAGCGACAAGACTCCTGCTGCTCTCTGGATGCGGAACTCCTCTGCGCGCTACTCCTTCTCTGCATCGGGTATGTTTATCTTACACATATTAGTTGGTTAGTTTTCTTATCTGTTGTTAACTTGAACAACGAGATATGTATACTAGTTTATGTCATACGGATCTTAGTATGGCTATAGTGTTCTTGTTCATTTACTTTGTGAAAATGACTAGAGTAATTCTCATGATTTATCTACTATATTTCTGGATTAAAGTAATTCAAAAAATGCTCATACTTTCAACAAGAAGCGTGTCATGACCGACATTATAAGTTGATATCTCTTATAGGTCAAGCTATACAACCTCTACAGAGTGTTAAAAATTATTCGAACAACCATGTCCCTAGTTATGGACAATGCCTAGTGATTTCACATGAGGTATAGAGTTTTCATAAAATATTTAGATAGTGGAATGGATAGCAAGTGAATGGGTACTTCACTCGTTGTTAGTTGGGGCAATTGTTACTTTATTTATATAATCTTTTCAATTACATCTTTTAATCTATTCTTTGTTAATATTACTTTCTACAAAATAACCATCTAACTATTTCTTATTCAAGTCTTGTATGAATATTAATTGCATACTATTTTTATGACTTGTTGAATACTTTATGTACTCACGGCTCTATACCATTGTTGATCAGTTGTTGAGGAAGAATCCAGGAATCCAGAGTTCTACGAGGAGTACTTTGAAGACTATACGAACTATGATATATTCCCCACTCGATTGCCTGTGGGCATGTCGGATGACCACTACAAGTTATTTTATTTCCGCTGCAAGAGTTCTATTTGTTTTTAAACCTTCGTGGCAAACTTTGTAAACTACGACCATAAGGTTCGCTACTTATATTTAATAATAATTTGCTTATTTCTTATCATTTCGTTATAGATATAATTTTCATCGATATTATCATTGTGAGCTATTATTGATCATAAGACTAGTTGAATACTGAGATAGTATGCAATTTTGTGCTGTTTTAGTGATGGATGATTGGTAGCTTTCTTTTCTTTTACCCGAGACATGTGAATAATGACATTTGGATTGGTGCTGAAACCCATGCTACAGGCAAATACCCGAGCTTTACGAGGTCGTGACTTTTCTACATGCAATTCCGGATGTAATTATAAAATGATCGTTAACCACAACAGCATGAAATGAATGCATGGTACCCCGCGTGCCTTCACGCTCGAAAGGACCAAGAGCGCACGATTTGGCCTTGTCACGAACAAAGCCAGCTTAGAAAGGAGTTTAGTGTTTATCCAATTGACCTGACCCCGTAGGAGGACAAGGACGGAAGCAAGCAGCCGTTGGACTGACGTGCGGGGAACCGGTTGCGTCGTTCCTTTGTGGGCCGTAATGTTATGCTTCCTGTTGGGCCGGCCCACTGTAACCGACACTTGCACTGGTCCACTGGAGAAACAAGAACATTACTTATTTTCTTTTCCTATTTGGTGTGAATCTGAACAAAGCAAGAAATCTTACACAAAGGTTTAAAATCAAGAGTTAGTTGGGAGCACGCCAGCCTAGAGGTGTTCAAATGGGTTGTACCTATCAGGCGGCTCACAACACGGAACTATTGGTGCGCCGTGGTCGATCGGCTGACGAGATGTGTCTTGCTTGGTCGGCACCCGGCCTGAGTGGGCCAGCACGACACGGAAATCGCGGTGACAGCCCGCCCGTCATGACAGTGGCGGCGCCTTGCCAACGAGGAAGGAGGCGGCGGAGGTGGTGGAGGCGCGGCGGCGCCATGGCGGCGAGGAAAGAGGCGAGGCGGCGAAAGGCGCCACGGAGAAGGCGGCTGCCACGGCGATGATCACTGTTTATAGATGAGTTACATGAGCCAACCCTGGCCTATCGGGCTTATCGTTTTAGTCTCGTGTACGGCGGACCAAGGTATTATAGGCGAGGGCCCTGTAACAAGCTACTATTGGTGAGCGCCCACCTACCCCCAACAAAATATTTAATAACAAAAGTAGGCGTATGACTCACGTATGAGATAAATCTTAGCCAAAAGGCATACGGCTCATTTTGTGCCTTGCTTGCTTGCGTGGTATATCTGGCATACGGCTCATTTTGCTGCTTCCCCACCGACTCACAGGTCACGACTGCCGGTATGGTACTATTTGCCGAAGCAAGAAATGAAGGAACACGAAGGCACTTGGATGAATTTCGGGTTTTCAACAAGCTGGAACCTGAGTTCCGACCGAACTCGGGTTGCTTAGCGAGTTGGACTGAACTCTTACGATTGCGCAATAGAGACCCGAAGTATTGGTGATTAATTTACCCCGGAAATTGTCGCGCAGAGATTGGGAATCCATCTTGACCATACGGCTGCCACTATTTGCAAACAAATCAAGCCGTATTAAGCAAGTACTACTATTACGCACGAGGATAGGGACGCACGGGCGCAAGGAGCCGGGAACCGGTTGCTGCACTGCTCCTTGATTGAGCCGCAATGCTGCGCTTCATCTTGGGCCGGTTCATACTAGCCCTGGTTGCGTTGTTTGATTACGGATTGGTCGTTGATCTTACCAAAATTCTAATATTCAGATCGATTCTTACAGTATTTGGCAATTCAGTGTTTCCTTCTACATGGCAAATGAACCATGGCAATTGGAATTTGGCACCATGCAATTAGGCCTGGTAATGGAGGCAAACCCAATCCAAACCTAACCCTAACACACTGACTTCATAGAATTTTCAACCCAACCCAACCCGTTTAAAATCCCTTAGAACCCAATCCAACCCAACCCACATAGCATTTGCACCCAAGTCAACCCAAACCACTTCCCACATATGGGTTTCAACTCATTTCTCCCCATTTCATGAACCCACTTCGACTCACCACCAGGAATGGATTCACGTCCGTACGTCTTCACCATATCTCTACTATATATAGACGCATACATCCTTCCACACTGCACACCGACCGATCGATTCGTTTGTTGATTACTACGGTCCTCCTCGCCGATCAATGCACGCTAGCTCCTACGCATCCTTCCACTGGCACGCACACACATCAATGAACAGCCATGGCGTAGGAGACCAGCGACATCAAGTCCACCCAGGTGCCGGACTCCGACGACGCCGTTCAAGTTCAACGTGCACACCCGGAGTTCGTGCCCATGTCACCCCGCCCCCGGCGGCTACTACTCGCCCTTCTTGCAAATGCAATCGGGCCTCGGCCCCGACTGGAGCTTCTTCCACACCCACAAGCATGTCCTCTTCATGCCCGACTTCGCGCCTCCAAGTTCGGCACCACCGCCATAGGCAGCAACAGTGGGCCGACCAAGGAGTGGCGCTGCCGACATTGTGCAGAAGATTGTCAAGCAGGTCTCTTGATGGCAATCTTGATTCTTGAACCAACCGTCAACCGTGGTGAATCCGTGGTGAATCCAGGATTTCAGAATGGGTGTTCAGAGTTACAAACATGTTGTTAATGTAAAACATAAAGATAAATTGCAAGTGATCGATGAATTGACCTCAACCACTATCTGACACAATGTAACAGACCACTCACACAATGTAATCAAACATAAACAAATGCCATATTGCAAGTGATCGATGAATTGACCGCACTACTATATAACTATCTGAGTGATTCAAGCTTGCAAATTATCCACTAACATATACATTAATACATACAAGCCAAGCTATGATAGCCATGAGGCATGAGCCAAATAGCCAATGCACATCCACTTATCACTTATCAGAACTAACTCAACTAACTAAGGAGCCAATCACTCAATCAACATAATCTGGATTACGGGAGGCATGAGATTAGGGAATTCGAGACTTCGTTTCCATTGCGAGGCATTAACATATAATCAATTGTATTTCATAACTCAAAAGCACAGAATAACATGTTCATAATATATCACATAATCATAAGCAAATAAGTGCCTGTATTACAAAATTAGATTATACATTTTCAATTTATTTTCACTAATATGGCAGGATACCAAAGACGCATCAAGCACAATGACAGAATCACAGGGAAAGACAATTGAAGTACTCTCATGACCTCAGAACTCAAAATAAAAAACAAAGAACTAAAGTACTCAGTTACTCACAGACAATTTCAGGTATTGGATATATTTATTGCAACCCCTTCAAAGCAGTATGGGTTAAATGTTATTGAAGACGTATACAAAAACTAACTCAAGTAACTAAGGAGTCAAATCACTCAAGCAGTGCCAATTTAGATTCTGGGGAGGCAGTGGTGGATCCTCGGGCCTTCCCAGCTTCCCCTGACCCCTGTTCGGCTGTTCTCCATCGGCCATCACGGCATCATGGCGACGTTGGCCCGACAAAGGAGGAGCAGCGGGAGCTGGGAGCCACTGAGTAGGAGGCGCGAGATGAGGCGAGGCAATAAACTAGTAGAGGAGCTCACTTTGACCTGCGTCGCGTGCATTGTTGCTCCTTGTGCGGTGGCTGCTCTGCTCGGGCTCACCTCGGGCTGCGCGCGCGCACCCTCCATCCGGCTCGGCTCGGCGCTCACCCGCCTGCGGCCGCGGTCGCAGCTCGTTGCCTCGCCGCCGCCGTCGCGAGAGCGAAAGGGAGGAAGGATAGTCGGATAGGGTTTACTCTTTGCTGGCTCTCGCGACTCGGGAGTGGAGTGCGGACGCAGAGCGGGGTTGGGGCATGCACGGGCTGCGGCTTGGTGGTCGTGCAACTCGCGGCGCGGAGATGGGCTGTAGTGGGCGGTCCTGGTGGCATGGGATTGTCCGAGCTGAATCGGTGAATCGCGATCGGGATGATGTCAACAGTTGAAAGCGTATTTTTAGTATACTTACTAGTATATATACCTAATATACCTCAGAAATACTGGTGTTTTCTCCAAAATTTTAGGTGTACATCTGTTCCTATGTTCCTATACTAGATCCGCCGACCGCCAAGATATTCTTCTTCTTGCTCCGTCGATCTCTAGCTTTCTGAACCTCAAATTAATACATATGCAGCAGTAATCTTGAAACTGTACTCAACTACAACGACGACATGATCACGAACTATATATCTCCTCTTTTTCATAGGTTGAGTACCAATTCAGCGACATTAATCTGGTGGCGAACGAGTTCTTGCTCAAGATCATGAACAAGGATTCAGAAGGTTATGGTAAGTGCCAGCAGCTTGCGCGCCTCTCAGATTCTGTTAGTAACTCCACAATTAATGTCAAGAGTTTTTTTTTCTGTTAAAGGAAAGAAACAAAACAATATTCAGCTCACCCAGCCCATTCCAACCCGCAGGGCTCAAACCGTGGGTATACGAATCCGAAAATTCTTAATCCAAACCAAACCAACTCGATTTGGTGCAAATCAATCCAAACTAAACCATTAGCTGTATGAAACCATTTTCATCCATCCAAAGTCAACCCGAATTGAAACCCAACCCATTCCAATCAACCTATTACCAGGGCTACATGCAATGCACGAACATGTAGCCTTCTTCGCCGCGCACCAGAACTTCTTCGCAGCGTTGGCCTCCTCTAGCTAGCTTCTCTCCAAGGCCACGAATCTTGTTGACGAGGGTGATGAGCGAGACGACAAAATCATCGACCGTCTCTTTCATATGCAAGATCTCAAACTCTGCCGTGAGGTCTGGACTTTAGCCTCCTTCGCACGTTTAAGGCCTGCCACACCTCCATGGCCGCCTCCTTTTCGGCCAACAGGAGGAGATTCTCTTCTGATAGTTGGCCGCCAATGCCATATGATTTTTGCATGCATCTACCACCTCCTTCGGGTCTGTCGGCTCCACGGCATCCCAAATACCTTGCGCATGCATGTATACTGTTAAGAAACCGGGCCCGGCCAGGAGTCCTGGCCCATGTGGGCACCTCATCCACCCTAGACTATATATAGGAGAGAGGCCCCCAACCTTTGTACACACAATTCATTATTGGAAGAGCAATAAAGAAAGCCCGATCCCCTCTCATACTGTGTTCATCTATTGTTCATTCTTGTGTTCTTGCATTGTTCTTACGATTCTCTATTTGTCTCAGAGTAATCGCTCGGATTTGGACTCGCGGCCGACGGTTCCTCAACACGTTATCGCCACGATCGACTCTCCTCGCATCGAAAAGGTAGCTGTCGATGAGCGACACTCGTAGATTGAATCGTTTCTAGATCGCACTCAATTCTGCAAATTTGCTTTCTAGATTGGTTTTCTACGGTGCAAATTTGCTCTAATCTGTCGCGAGCCGACTTGAAGTCGCCGGCACAATGCCGATCGATAGATTACATAAAGCGGATGTTGATTGCGGTAGATCGTTGCATGTCTAAGTATTAAATTGCATCGCATAAGCGATACATCGCATGCATGAACAGTACAAGAAAGAAAAATCAATCACACGCCGCCGCGCGTCGTATGCCGCCGACTTGAAGCTGTGCCACGGCCCATCGACCACCCGCGCGGCTGTAGCGTCGCGCACGGCCATGACGCGCATCGTCGAAGCCACTCGCATAGGGTCGCATAGCGTCGCCCCGGCTTGAAGCCGCCGTGGTGGCCCTGCAAGGTCACCACCGGCGCAGCCCCGCCTTCACCCGTGCCGCCCCCAGCGCCGACCTCACACCCACCGGCCCGCAGCCACCTCGCGCCGCCGGTCGCCGCCTCCACCCGCCGCACGATCGTCCCCGCCCGGCCCGCATGGCGCCCGCCGCCACAATCTTGGCGTCCCCGCGGTCGTCGCCTGACACGGCATCGACTCGCCCGCCGCGTAGCGGCGCCGCCGCCGTCGAAGAAATCGAAAAAGGGAGAAGCGGAGGAGGCGCATGTAACGGCGTCGGCCCGCGGTGCGGCGGCACCACCTGCCGGCTCGCATGGGCGCCACGCGCCCCTCTGCGCGCGCCTGGCCGGCGCGCCGCAGCAGCCTCCTCCGCGCTGCGCGCCGCAGCGGCCTCCCTAGCCTCGCGCGCCGCCGCGATGTCTCGATCCGCAAGGCCGCACGCGCCGGCTTCCTCCTTCGCCGGCGCCTCCGGCTCCTTAGAGACGCGCCGGTCAAACGCCGTAAACCGGCGCCCCTTTCCGCCTCGCCGCCGACCAAGCATGGAGCGCGCGGCTGGGAGACGCCGCCACTCTCGCCAGGAGCTAGGAAAACCTAGCTCGGTTCTTGTTACTGCGGCGAGCCTAAGGCCATGGGCGAGTAGGCGAAGGCCAACGGCCCAATAGAAAAAAAGCAGGCGAGAATGGGTAAGGCCGTAGAAAAAGGGAGAGGAGCCGAAGTAAAAAAATGGTGGAAATTACGGTTTGCAAAAGAACCTGAAGTGTTCATAATTGCATTTGAATTTCCATAAATAAAAAATTTTCGGAAAACCCTCGGAAGATATGAATATTACGCGTAATTTCTCTCGAGCGAGATTTCACTTTTAGCCCACGAAACTTGTAGAATTCAGAAAATACCTTTTCCGTGAAAAGGACCTCGAGAATTCAATTTTGAATCAATTTTTGCATATGAAGCATGTTTAATTTTGTTATTATTATTTCTATGCAATTTATTTCTTGAATTCTTGTTAAGATTATACGTGATTGTTTATATTACTTTTAATCACGAAAATAGCGATAAATCATGGAAATGCATAGAAAAATACGGGATCCTGACAGGAAGTTCGAATAGCATTATGAGAATTTTGCAACCATCTTACACAAATTACCGCGGTAATCTTATGAATTTTGGCATGAATATGAAGATGGCGGCATCACGAATCGAATTGAAGAACGACCCGACATGGCGATTTTGTATAAAATTTGTATCGGTCTTCAGTGCGTGGTAATGTAATCACGGATGAGCGAAGATCGAGAGAGACTCTCTACCTTTCACCCAAGCGCGGTGCAATCCGCGCGCAACTATCGTCAATACGGTTACAAGTAGTATGCCGAATTAATTGACATCATGCAAGTCGCAGAAACTCAAGATGATGTTCTAAGAAAGAACTACATCTCGTAGCCACCTAATAGCAATGTTGGTCATGAAGCCCTTTGCTAGCAGCTATAAGGTGAAGAAACCTCTCACGAATGAGAGGAGCAAGAAGGGTAAGGTAGTCGTCGCGCGTTATTGATGTTTTCAATCAAAGAAGAAGGGCAAATGATAGCATGAGGCACACCTCGCCATTGTAGGCGCAGAGGATTCACATCCATTGGTTGCACTTATGAATGTGGATAGCCACATGTGACCCATCATCCCTCTTTTGGATATCGCGCGGCGCGGCGTAGCTACCAAAAGGAGAAGATCGCGCATGAAGGCGATTGAGGTAGAAGTTCCTGAATACTTCGCCGATTCGATCTAGTGCACGCATTGCACTTGGATCTTTTATAGAAACTTGCAGTTTGTAATTGAAGCAGAACTTTGAATTATTGAATAATGGTTGCAAGCTCTAGAAGAGCAAAGAATTAAATTCTTATTATGAGTCCTGCAAGGCTTATTTTCCCGTCTTTATAATAGCTAATTACGTTCTGATATCTGAAGTATTTTATTTATGTGTTGCTTGCTTTCTGCTACATATTAATAAAGTACATTATATTAGAACACGTGTGGCGCCCTATGGAGGAAGTGTGCTTAGCATGTAGCGGCACAATGAATACCATTCTGAGAGAAATGGAAATTTTTCGGTCAATCGGCAAGAATCTTTGGTAGTCTTCACGACAATCGCTGACGATACTTGTATAATAGGCTCAGGAATGGCCATAATTATACTCCCAATGGGCACAACTTTGGTCATTGAAGAAGACTTGTTGTACCCAGAATCGACTAGAACTCTCAAGGATACTTGCGCTACTTGGTTTCGTGTAGAGGCGAAGAAGAGTATGGTGAGAATACTGCTCATTACAAAGCGTGAAGAAATTGAAAAATAGCATTAGAATGTCTTCCTTCATATGAAACTGGGCTATACTACACTAATATTAAGGCACCTGCAGCCTGTACTGTCTTGAAAATCATATTTAGAAGCTCTGAACTTTTCTATCTCTAGCATGATAGATTATGCCGCCTAGGTCTTAGGATAATGAGAGATATAATTAACAATTCACAGGGACATAATATGAATATAAAGAATTTCCCGAATCTAGAAGATTTTGTGTGCCCCGCATGTACCACCGGGAAATTAATTATTAGACCTTTTGCTCTGAAAGCGAAGGATGAAGTCCCTACATTCCTGGACCGTATCCAGGGAGACTTTTTGCGGTCCTATATAGCCCCTGTAAGGGTCATTTTAGGTATTTTATGGTACTCATCGATGCTTCCTCGGAATGGTCGCATATATATTGTCTCACGAGAAATCATGTACGTATAGCTAAATCTATGAGATAATTAAATTAGAAATATTTTTCCACGATCATTATGAGAAGTCCACTGAATGGACAACTTTGGAGAACTTACTCGAAAACATTTAATGATTATTGCATGAAAATGGGAATTAAAAGTTGAGCATTACATACGCATGTCGCACGAGAATAGACTAGCGAGAACTTTGAAGAATTGTAATTTACCAACTATATGTTGGGGACACGTGATCTGCTCATGACACCTCTCATCATTTTTAGACCGTCGACATAACATCCATCCAACTATACAACTAGCGCAAGGGTCGACAAAGAAAACTACTCATCTCCGAGATTGGTTGCAAGGGTTATATACCTATACCACCACCACAGTACTGCGATGGGTCTTCTCAGAAAGTGCGGGATATCGTTGGTTATGAGACAACATCCATAATCAAGTATTTGGACCATATATTGGAGATTTAAATAATGCTCGATTATTGATAATACATTAGATGAGGTTAGTTTCCGTCATTAGGGAGAAATCAACCCTTGATGATAATGTCGGAAATAATTGAAGTCTAGAAGACAATTGAAGTCGAAGATAATTGAAATCTATGCATATGACCGCGCACTAGTGAAGCAAATAGAAGTCGAGAAGATAATTGCAGTCGAGAAGATAAGCGAATTGAAGTCTAGAAGACAATTGAAGTCGAAGACAATTGATTTGCAAATATTAGCGAATCAAGCGCCGGACTACTTTAGTTATTTGAAGAGCGTGAATAAGTAGCATTTGCACGCAAGCAATGCACGGAGAGGTTAAAATACCATTGAAGGTATCCTAATCACGTCGGAGGCCTCGAGAACAAAGGGCGAGAACTCCGGTCCCTCGAATCCGAAGTAGCAGGGGCGCTGGTGAAAAAGGATAAGAAGGACTTGACACGACCGATCAGAAGTGCCCGAACTAGAAGGGGCGGTTGAGACCGGCATCGGTATGGAACCTTGAAAAGGCATACAATTGAACATCCCCAAGAAGGAGACATCGGCATGGATGTGTGCGCACACATCGGATTGAAAAACTAAAGGACTTGCCTGCGCAATTGGATGCGCGGTGAGCAAGTAGAAGCATTAAAGAATCGCCCTTGAAGAAATAGTTATAAACTTTATGACCTCGGAGAACCTTTGAATATGACAACGACCAATGTCGACATTTACTTTGCAAAGAAACTTGCCACAATCATCAATCTTGATTCGAGCTGCATCGCTCATTGAATGAAAGAAAAGATCAGATTGAGAAGATTGAGAGAAGGCAATAGAAAGCGTATTATTCTCTCGAATAAAAGAAAGACGTTTGGGCACTGTAAGCCGCACGTCTCCCCTGTGCACCCGTAGGGTATAAGTGGTATTTATTCGAAGAGAAATAACAAGAAGCAAGGCTTGTTGCCAAGTTTTCATGAACATCCGGGAGATGATTATGAAGAAACATATTCCTGGTCATGGCGGAACTCCTTTAAATATTTATCTCAATGGCGGTGAACTTGAAGTTAGAAGCGAAATTGATGGATGGGGTACCGACATACCTTTATGAAATATTGGATTGGACATTTATATGAAGATACAGAATGTATCAACATCCCGAACCAAAGCAGGCAAATAGAAACATGTCAGATGTGAAACTCGAGAGAAAGTCATTATGCGAACCTAAGCAATCGAGCGAATGTGGTATAATCGCAGGCGACTTTCTATGCATGAAAGGCTACGAACAAATGAGAATAATCTACGTGTGTTTATCTGAAGATCCCATAACGGATTTTGTGTAATCTTAGAGTATGAAGATGATCTGAATATCATCAGAACCACTGAAGGACATTAGGAAAGCAAGCTCTTACACAGGTCGGAGTTGAAATGAAAGATTTGGGTAAAACCAAATATTGCCTAGGCTTGGAGCTTGAGCATGTCACTGAAGGAATATTAGTACATCAGTCAACCTACACTCGAGAAAGTGTTAGAAAGGTTCGACTTTGCAAAGGCATACCCTTTGAAAGTGCCAATGGTGGGAGATCTTTGCGACAAGACAAAGACCCGTCTGAGACCTAAAGAAGAGGAGGAGGAAGTCACTGGGACCGAATTCCCACTTTGAAGTGCAATAGAAGCACTAATGTATTTAGCAATCTGTACTAGAACGGACATTGTATTTGCCGTGATCCTACTAGCAAGGTATAGTCTGAGAACCTACCAAAGGCATTGGCGGGGAATAAAGGACATCTTAGATACCTCCAAAGAAGCAAAGAATTTAGTCTGTTCTCTGAAAGAACTAAGACCTAACTTTGAATGGCAATCTGAGATGATGAATACTGTAGGACCCATATCAATAAATTACAAACAAGCTATGAACTCCTATGTGGTGGAGCTGCAATTCCATGGAAATCGTCGAATAGAGTCTTGTATCGACTTGACGAACCACTTGGAGATCATAGCATTGTACAACCTTACAAGAATATGTTTGGCTTAGCGGATGATTCACCATATCCAGATCATGTGGATTGAATACGCACAAACCCCACTATTATCTAAGAAGATAATGCGGCTTGTGTTGCACAAGTGCGGATGAGTTATGTGAAGAGTCCTCTCACAAAGCATATCAATCCCAAGTTCTTCTATACTCATGAATTGCAAAAGATGAGCGTAATCAAAATCTTGCATACTAAGTCATGTGAGAATCTTGCGATTTATTCACTAAGTCACTTCGACATCTAGCTTTGAAAGGTGCATCGTGGAATTGGAATGATGAGACTTAGAGAAGTCACGAGTCGGGAGAACCTTCACGAACTCATTATTAAATCTTGATCATGAAGATCAGTACCCAAAGAATAAATCTAGGAGATTAAATAAAATTGGGTGGATTGTACTCTTTTTCCCTTGTGAGTTTTCTGAAGTTTCTCGGTTAAGGTTTTTAATGAGGCAATTCGTGCGACATATGAACATGTTTCATGTACTCTTTCTCCAAATTTTTCCCACTGGTTTTATGGAGTTTGTGAGGCATGGACATAAGGATGAGAGCCCAGGGAGTGTTAAGCCAGGGCCGGCCAGAGTCACGGCCCATGTGGGCACCTCATCCACCCTAGACTATATATAGGAGGAGGCCCCCAACCTTTGTACACACAATTCATTATTGGAAGAGCAATAAAGAAAGCCATGATCCCTCTCATACCGTGTTCATCTATTGTTCATTCTTGTGTTCTTGCATTGTTCTTACGATTCTCTATTTGTCTGAGTGTCGCTCAATTTGGACTCGCCAGACGGTTCCTCAACATATACTTTCATTTTATCGCCCATGTCGAGTAGTTGCTCTTCGCGAGCGGTGGATATTAGAGTGTGAGACTTCCCTCCTTGCGGCGTGTCTTACGCATCTCGGCTTCTCAATCTTGGCATGGCGGTGGATACAAATGTTAGAAGAACGCGCTGTCCGCGAGGAAGATGAGCACAAGTGTTTTCAGTTAAGTGTTTTGGTGGCGCTAACTCGGCTTGCGTCGTTTTATGCAACAAATGAGCTGATTACGAGAGATAACAACTTCACGCGGTGAGCAACTCACGCCATGCCTCCATGAAGCGCTCAACTAGTTTGAAGTGGTAAACATGCGACTCGTACACTACAGGAGGCGGTGATTTGCGAGTGCAAAAATATTTGCGAGTGCCAAATAGCGGGCACTCGGTAAAGAGATATTTTGCGAGTCGACACTCGGCAAACAAAACACTCGGCAAATCCGGCTTTGCGAGTGCTATGCACTCGGCAAGGTTAACACTCGGTACATTCAACCTTTGCGAGTGTCGGGCACTCGACACGATGGGGCACTCGGCAAAGGCGGCATGAGTAGCGGTCCCCCCGGCGTCAAATTTTGCGAGTGCGGCGTTAACACTCGGCAAAATAAATATTTGCGAGTGCGAATCGACACTTTCGGCAAAAGTTTTTTTTTTTAGTTTTTAGTTTTTAATTTCTTTGCCGAGTGCAGAGATATGGCACTTTCGGCAAAGAGACACAAAATTTTTTTCCCTCCATTTTTTTAAAAAAGCAGGACCTCTCCCCATCTTTGCAGAGTGTCGTGCATGTGGCACTCGGCAAAGCCGCTGCTTCTAGAGTCTGTGACTGGCACTCGGCAAACATATTTTATATTTATTTTGGCCTCCAAATTTTTTGGCAGACCCTCCTCTGATGCAGGTACTCTATGTTAGGATTTGGTATATTTTGTGGCTTTTGTTATACTTAGTTAATTTATTTCATTTACTATAATTATTTGGAAAATGCAAATTTGATTTGCGTGCATCGAATAATGGAATTTAATGATTCAAAAATGATAGTCATGTTATTGAGTGTAGTGTGAGGCCGTATCGAGCGGACCCAAAATTTGAACATCTTGTTGTGAAACATGGCAGTGAACTTGCGGGCGAAGTGTTTTTAAATTCTATAAAAAGCAAACAACGTCAAGAAAATTATGAAACTTCGTGGAGATGTCATGATATCATATGTGGAGGCTGTGATAAAATTTTGAGAAGGTTTCGTGCATGTTGTCACGTCGATGCTTTCAAACCGGGATATCTCAGTTTGGAATATAAGTATCACATGTGGAGATGTCTGGTTTGAAAGCATCATCGTGTAACAACACTGAAACCTTCTCAAATTTTGATCACGACCTCACATATGATATCATGACATCTCAAGTTTCATAATTTCGGGCGTTGTTGCTAGAATTAAAAAAGCTGCCACTGAATTCTGATCATGTTTCAATCAACAGATGTTCGAAATTGAGTCGTTCTGATGTGACCACCTACACTCAATAACATGACTATCATTTTGAATCATTAAATTCCATTATTCGATATGCGATTCAAATTGCATTTTCGAAAATTGTAGTAAATGAAATAAATTAACTAAGTATAACAAGCCCAAAATGTGCCAAATCTAACATAAGTACTGATGCTGGAAGGCTGCCAAAAGCAGAGGCAAAATAAATAAATAAAATATGTTTGCCGATGCCGGTCACGGCACTAAACGTCTTGCCAGTGCCACAGCATGCACTTTACTAAAATGAGGGAAAATCTGTTTTTAAAAAAAAATTGGAGGGAAAAAAAAATTAATTTTTTTTTTAAAAAAACTCTTTGCCTCGACAGAGACGACACTCGGCAAAGATGGGGAGAGGTCCTGTTTTTTTAAAAAAATTTGGAGGGGAAAAAAAAATTTAAAAAAAAAAAAAATCCTCTTTGCCGAGTGCCATATCTCGGGCACTCGGCCAAGAAATTTAAAAATTTAAAAAAATTTAAAAAATTAAAAAAAAAACCTCTTTGCCGAGTGCTAGATCTCGGGCACTCGGCAAAGAAAATAAATAAAATAAAATAAAATAAATTTTTTTTAAAAAAAAAACCTCTTTTAGAGTGCGGATCTGGGCACTCGGCAAAAAAAATTAAAATTGTTTGTCAGTGCGGATCTGGGCACTCGGCAAACCTCGGCACTATAGTTTTTCTTGCGCACACGCGCACCACGCACGCTGCTGCAGCGCGAACATTTCTGCGCCCGCGCGCCGCCGCCGCCGCGCGCGCCGCGCGCCCGCCCCGCGCCCCCGCGCCGCGCGCCCCGCCGCGCGCGCCGCCGCTCGCCGCCGCCCCCGCCGCCGCCGCGCCGCCCCTGCGCCGCCCTGCCGCGCCGCCGCGCGCCGCGCCCGCGCGCCGCGCCGCGCGCGCCCCTGCCGCGCCGCCTGCCCCTGCGCGCCTGCGCGCTTGCCGCCGCGCCGCCGCGCCCGCGCGCCGCGCCCTGCCGCCGCCCCCGCCGCCGCCCCGCCGCGCCTGCCCGCCTGCCCTGCCCCTGCCCCTGCGCCGTCCCTCGCCGCTTGCCACGGGCGCGCGAACCACACCACCACCACCCTCGTGTTCGTACTCACTCCACGGTTCCATTTGCCCAACCCGAAGCGATCGTTGCTTCCATCGCGAGCGGTGAGCCATGCCCGAGCCGCTGGAGCCTTCCTGTTCTTCCTTTTTGCTCTCTGTTGTCTACGAATGTGGTAGCGGTAGGGTCTTTAGTAAATCATCATATCTTCTGTCAAACATCATGGCTGTCAATTAATTCAAGCAAATGAGAAATTAGATTTGATGTTTAAGATTTGAAGGAAGATTAATTCATAGTATTTTAGTTCTGAAAAATCTTGCTTTTGTAGGTTGTTTGAATAGCAGTCTGAAGCATATGTTATTCTGTTTGTGATACTAGAGCCAGTGGAAGGTTAAGTATTACAAGCTTAGTAAACCGGGGTCTCACAGGTAGATATGGACACTTGCATGAATTTTGTTTTAGGCGTGTTAAGAAAGAGAAAAAGGAAAGATTAACTGCCTTAAGACAAAAACGTGCATCTTCTTTTGTTGTTCCTAGAACTAATGTAAAAGCTAGGTTTTAGAGAACTTTTATGATGATTTTAAATCATTTCACGTCTTGGTTTGGGTTATAATTCAAATAATTTTTATTCAGCATTGCCTGCATTTCAAGGGGCAGTTAGACAGGCTTCTTTTTGGCGTTCTGATCGCTCACACATGCATATTTCTGGTTCTAGTTTTGTTGCTCCTATTCATCATGTATCCCAGTATTGTATTCGTAAATCTTATTTCACTAACCCGATCTTGTGACTGATTCTTCTGTGATGTAAACAGTGGCGAGGTTGAAGAACATGAGCTTGATTTGGTTCAGTCTTTTAAATCGATTGCTTGATTGGAACACTTGATGTTTCTTCACTTTCCTTGTTAGATTCAAGAGATTTCACTTTACGAGAGACCACGTGGAAAAGGTGATGTTGCTCTACACCTTGTTAAGTTTGAATTTTGATTTACTCTTTTGTGAAGTGAGTTGGGTGTGTTGCATCCTATGGGCTTATTTTGAGGGGGAGCTTGTGGTTTAACATTTCAGAATCTTTGTTTATTATACTTGTCAAACAATTCATCAAGTCCAAGCAATTGAAATCAAATGAGTTGTTAGGCTCGTTATCATATTTACTCATGTGTTGTGTAGCTTTGATCATGTTGGTTTTAATTAATTTACTACATTTGAACTAAAGCATGACATGGCGGAATACTTTGACTAGATTGATTATAGTTATTATTTTATGATGTTCAACGAAAAGGATTAGTTTGATTGCGTGTCTTATTTTAAATCTTGGCCGAGGCTCGTTTGTTTCTTATTGCAATCTTTTTGTGCTCACTCATTTTGGCAAGTTATAAAAATGATGAAAGAGACAATTGAAAAGATGTATGCTTCAAGCATGCCATACATATATATGTATCTCTATAAAAAAATGCTCAAATGAAAAGATGTATACATCAAGCATGCCATACATATATATGTATCTATATAATAAAAGAAAGTGCTCAAATGAAAAGAAGTATGCTTTAAGCATGCCATCGATGAAAAGAAGTATACTACAAGCATGCCACATGCTTAAGAATTGAGTATGGAGCAATAGGTTGTTACATGACCTTTGCTAGCTCATCTAGATTTAAAGTCCGCTTTACTTTTAGCCTTTAACTTTTCTTTGTGATATCTCATTGTGCTATTTATAATCGGTTTGGTCATTGTTGATATATACATCATTAATTTAAATTGCTTAATCTTTCTAAAGACTTGTTTTGACATTGCTATATGGTATATGATTTTATATGATCCCGATAGGTCTACTAAAAAAGATGGCTTGATTACTTTATTAAATCAATACGAAGTGACTTGGATAATCTACAAAGCTTCTTGATTTTTACTCTCATTGCTCCTTCTTAGAATTATTCTTTCTGTGATGCTTCTTGATGATTACATTGCCAAAGGGGGAGATAACTGAGATAGGGGGAGAGATTTAGGAAAGATTTGAGATTTGTGGTTTAAAATGCTTTTTCGACTTCAGTTCTTCACTTATATCTGTTTGAAGCTAATTTATCATGCTATCTTGAGGTGTTGTCAATGTATTCATCAAGGGAGAGATTGTTAGACCATGTGGCTAGGTCTATGATATTTTAGTTGATGAATAATTGACAATATTGGGTACTGATGTTATTTGAGGTGCGTGTTGTGTGGATTTATGTCAGTCAAGTTGGGAAGAACTTGTGCTGGGAAAAGATGGTGCTTTGGTCTTTCCATGTGCAGGGTAACTCGAAGGCGATCGTGGTCTCTGGCGGTGGCCGGGAGATCGCAGTGCGAGTTATGGTCTAGAGGGTCGAGAATCTTTGGAGGAGCGATCGAGCTCGAGTTGGGCGCTTAGAGATCAAAGATGGATGATGTGTGTTGGAGCTCTGAGGTGCGGTCTAGAGGCTACAACACATGGCAATTTTGGGGTGTTCAAAATTGGATTGGATTGAATGTGTCTGGTGTATAAGCCCACATATTGGGCCCTAAGACTAGTGGGTCGTACGTGGGTGATTATGTGCCCATGCTAGAAGGCCCGTTAGGAGTTCTAGGTTTATTGCTCACGTGTATGAGCTGTAGGGTATAAATAGTGGCCTGCAGCTGGAAGTGCATGATGTCCTTTTTGGCGGCTGTAGACATCAGGGCTTTTTTTGTGCGGCGGCGCTTTTGTTCATGCGTGAGAACAGAGAATCAAATGAGTTAATCTATATAATTGTTGTGTGTTAGTTCTTTGTCAAGTCGATCGCCATCGCGTGCGCAAGCCAGCTTATCGCCCAGACGCTGCTGCAGCTTTGTGTGACACAGGTGCGTGTGGTTCGGTTAGTGCAACTCATGTTGCCTCGATCACCGTGAAGAGAGACGGAGCATTCCTAGCGGCAGGAGACACACATGCACACATCGCGTGCACAGAGGAGATCGAAGCCTTTTTAATCTGTTATGTTGCTTTCGGTTTGCATGTTGGTGGTTGGATAATCAATAGTAGTGAGAGAGAGATTGACATTGATGCTAAGCTTTATTTCTTGGTCTGATTGCTACACATGCACAGTGAGTAGAAGGTGACTTTGCTTTCTTCTTTCACGCACAGAGAGTAGAAAGCGACGTCTTTAATTTTTAATCTACTACAGTTACTTGTGCTACAGGAATAGTACATCGCACTATTTGCTACAGTACATACGCGGTGCTACAGTGTCAGAACTGTTCACTACAGTACATGCGTAGTGCTACAGTACCACAAACTATTTGCTATCTTTTTTTTGCATTATCGCTGTGTTGGCAGGTTGCATTATCAGACAACAGTAGATTTGAGGAAAAATCTTCCGCTGTGGATTACAATCATTCACCCCCCTCTGATTATCATTAATGATCCTACAGGAAAGGACTGGAACCTGAGATAGGTAGGCCATCCCAGAATGTTCACCTGAGTTTTGTGGACCCAAGATTTGTTGCTTGATTTTCTTTTTGATAAATAGATGCTAGAGACATGCCCATAATTAAAACAAAAAGTGCACCGGATAGAATTTTTGCCGTCTTCCCTCTTATGACCCTTCCCCAAACAACACCGACAGACAAAATCATGTAATAAATTAATTGTAATAGACGACGTAAAATCTAGAGGTTCAACCAATTTGAATTTTGTACCTCTCTGGTCAATCATGGCTGATGATCCTCGAAGCTCTGAAAGAGTTTGTGATCCCAAATGCACTTGAGGAACATGATCAACTTGCACAACCATCTTTTCATTGGAAATGGACATATGTAATTTGAGATCTTGAAGAAGCCTAACAAAGATTGATCCAACCTTGATAGAGCGACCAAGTTGAGGAGATAGATCAGCTTAGAAATGACTGAAAACTGAAAACCATAATCATAGGCTTTAGAAACCTTGAAATATTTGGCAACACCACCAAGATAGCATTGGAGGGCCACACTTACAGAACAAGTCAAACGAAAAGTGAAGCGAGAGAAAGTGGCCAAAAGCAGAAAGCTATGATAACGAGAAAAGCCAAGTTCGACATGAGAATCACATCTTGCAGAATGTAATCCGAGAAGGCAATACCTTGTGTGAAATCTCAATCGCTAGAGATCAAATCCATGGTGATGAGGCAAGAAAAGGATCGAATATAGGGGAGAGAAATCGCCTCTAGAGTCACCAGAGCACCATCGCGGGTGGTGGTGAAACCTTAGCAGTGAGCGGAACATTGATGTGGTGTAGTAGCATTAAATCAATGGGAGTCTTGCCTGGGTTGATAAAGAATGAACCTTGTACGCCATTAAATTGAGTCTTACTGTATAACCACAAGTCTGTTATGGGATAGATCTGGCTGAATAATTTACTGAGTTCTAGCTATAGCACGGTCGGACTGAGTTCGGGTGTGGACAATTGAATGGTGGATTAGCCATGGTGTAGGTTTGGTTCCATAGTTAGGCTTAGTTCGGGGTGGACGGCCACTGGTAGATTAGCCATGCTGAAGGTTGTGCTCCATCGTGGGGCTATTGTTGGGACAAGGTATTGTAAAGGATTTGTTGTGATCGTCTTGGTCGACATGCCTAAGGAAGCATGTTATTTAGGAGACGTTACAAGTGGATCATAACGTGTGGGTAAAGTTGTACAACCTCTGCAGAGTAAAACTATTGAATAGTCATGACCTCGATCATGGGCAATGCTTGAGATTTCACACGAGGGTTAGATTTTGGGAAATAGCCTTGGTAGACGATTTTGGAAAATAAGCTATGACTGGTTGGTACGAGTGGCTGGATGGAATGTTTGGATAGGCGTAGGGTGATGCCTCGCCGATTTATTTATGTTATCTATCATTTACTTATTAGTTATTTAATATATGTTTTAACTTACGCTTTTCAATCTATTTATCATATTTAAATGCAAATATTCACTTTATGCAAAATAAACCATATCGGTCATCTTTTGGAATGAGCCTTGCATCTGTTTGCACAACTTGCTAAGTACTCCAAGATGACAACACACTTCGATGCTACCTTTCTTCACCAAAAGGACCACACTCTGCCACGCCCCCTTTTCAGACTGAAAATACTACACCCGACCACGCCACCCACTGCCATTTTTGTAGACCAAGATGAAAACACACTTCGATACTACTTTTCCACACCAAAAATACCACACTCCACCACGCCCCCTTTTCAAATCGAAAAGACCGTACCCTGTCATGCCACACCCTACCACTTTTGCAGACCGAGTTGACAATACACTACAACGCTACCTTTTCAGACCGAAAAGATCACACTCTGCCACGCCACCTTTTTAGACTGAAAAGAACGCATCACGATACGTCACAAACTGTCACTTTTGCATAACAAGATGGTAACACACTACAACGCTACCTTTGCAGACTGAAAATACCACACTCTGCCATGCGACCTTTTAGTGAAAACCCCATTATAAAAGGAGAGAGAGAAGAGAATTGGAGGAGAAGAGATATGGAGGAGAACACTACACCACCACACCCAACACTTCACCAAATCTTGGTTCACACAACTCAGAGGAAGGAGATGTCAGACTCGTCTGCGAACATCTACATGAAGATGTTGCGGAAGCGCAAGTGGCTTGCCGAGAGCGCTAAACCCTACTCGGATTTTTCTATAAAGGATGCGCCGGTACCACCGGAGTTTCCATGCCCGCAATGTGTGTGCGAAGAATCAGCTAAGATCATCCAGTCCACACACCCAGCGACGGCCGCCCGGGCGTACTACACGTGCGGGAACATCCTCGTAAGCGAATCTTGCACACACATAAATTTTTTACATCTTACGTTCTATTCCACAAATCCCTAACTACATCCGTGCATAATGGTAGTCGGAGATGCAATGCAACTTTTTCCAATGGATCGACGACTAGACATGCACGATAGGGTGTTCATTAAGCAGAAGTACATGTTGAACTATGCGATGTGAGCCGGGACCTTCAAACGCTGAAAACCTTACATATCCGACCCTACTAAGAAGGCACTGAATTAGCCTAGGAGAGCAGGGTGGTGGTGGAGGAGCCCCGAATAGGAAGCTTAGTATGAACGAGTCGAACGCGAGGCGCACAAGGGGAAGGCTCCTGCTAGTGAGACCAGCGGCCGTCCTAGCACTCCCTGTCGCCCAGGCGTATTCTGGATCGAAGAGGTAAGTTATGTTTAGTTTGCATCCTAATTATTAATTTGGCCCTACATTATTCTATCAAAACATCATTCAATCGTCCGACTTGTCTCATAGAATATGGTGACTTGAGGCCCACCGCCGCGCGGCGATCTAGAGACAAGGGAAGGGCGATGGACCGCCGGGGCTGATCAAGTTCATTCCAATCAACCTTTTTCATATTCCAAAAGCGCACATGTATCGTAGGTGTATTTTGGTTTGTTGATTCATGCATGTTGGTATTTCTAATGTACGTAACCAAACCCAGCACGCCATGTATTTCACAATTAAATTATGAAGTCTTTCAAACTTAAATCTCTTTTTCTAAATGTTTCGACTATTATATATGATGTAATATTTTCCAAAGAATCGGTTCCACAAATACAATTGGGACAATAACACGCATGGCAACCCTAAACCCAAATACGCTCCGAAGGGGGCTATTTGTGTTATTGCGCTGCTAAACTCGTGTTCCAAATTGCGCCGCCGATTTCGCATTCTCTACTTCACATTTCGTTATATTCTCCAATTTTGGATTCCGAACTACACGTACACTTCAAGGTGTTACCAAAAAACTTCGTGAAATATACTAAATCTTTAGGCTGAATTCTCTATACACAAATTAAAAAAATGTAGGGCTCTGCCGCTCTTCCAATCGGCGACAGTATCCATGTCGCCAATTGAACTGGCGATAGGGTCCTGTCGCCAGTTCAATTAGCGATTGGAACCTCTCCACACTGTTCCAATTGGTGGCAGAGATACTATCGCCAATTGGAATGGCGACAGGAAAATTTCGCCATTCCAAATGGCGACAGACACCTATTTTTGTATTTTTTTGACTATTTTTTGTAAATATCTTTTAAATTAATATTATTTTAAAAAATTGCAAAAGTAGCAACCGAGTGTTTGGGTGTTCTGATCACCCTTGGCTTCGCTTTCCCTCCTCTCACCATTTTCATCTCATCGCATACAGCAGAAGCTGCCACCATGGTCGGGGGAGCTAGTGCGCGCCCCTCCCTCAGGGAAGGCGAGGGAGCGCGAGGAGGCGTACTACATGTGGATGTCATGGGGATATGCTCCTAATCTCAATGTATTAAACAATTGATAATAGCATCGAGGTGTTTGATGAAACCCTCATTTTCAGCAAAGTTCAGACTACTATCAGGCCTTAGGAGGTCAGACCAACCAAGGTGGGGGTCTGACTGGTCAATTTAAATAGTGGAATTTTGGCAATCGGTCAAAAATCACGTATGGCAATAGATGAGAGGATGCGTTTGCACTTGGTCTCATTATTTTTGGAGTTTCAAGCCGAAAGTAGATAGAGTTTGAAAATTCCAGAGAGGGTGCAGATTTTCTGGGCTAAAAATTTGGCTAGGTCCCTAGGCAGTCTGACCGGACACTAGTTGGCAGTCAGACCAGTGGGAGGTCTGACCGGCTTGGGTGGGTTAGGCCAAAGTCGTGGGTTTCAGTGCAGATGTGTTGCACACTACTACAAAAAGGCTAATACTGGACGCCTCATAACAGACGGTTGACCAAAACCGTCTGTATTACATGAAATCACAGACGGTTTTGGTTCAGAGACTGTCTGTCTTACTGGCTGTGCTAAAAAACCGTCTGTGAAGAGGTAACATCCCAGACGGTTCATGATGAAAACCGTCCGTGAAGTATCACAGACGGTTTTCAACAGACAACCATCTGTGATACTTCCCAGACGGTTATTAACACGAACCGTCTGCAATAATTGTAGACTTCACAGACGGGCTTTATAAGAACCCATGGCGCTGGAAAAGCACATGGCGGCGGCAGCGAGCTCGGTGGCGATGGCGGCGCATGGGCTCATGGGCGTGGGCAAGCGGCGGCGAGCGGCGGAGATGGCACACGCATGGGTTGCGCGCCACCATGAGGAGGTGCTAGGCCAAGTGGGGAGCGGAGGCGGCCGGAGGCGGTCCGACGGCGGTCGGGTCGGAAGAGAAGGAACAAATGCGGCAACACGTCGTCGGTGGGAGGAAGGATGGAGGTTGGAGACGGCTTCCTCATGTCGCTGGGCACCTCGTGTGGGGTTGCCGGGTGAGGAGCTCACAGTGGCACGAGTCGTGACATTCAAATTTGAATTCGAAGTTTGCAAAGGTTTGAAACACAAATCCGAGCTAGATAGAAGCTAGAGATTTTAGAAACTAACTACTAATTTGAAATACAGTTGAAAATCCAAAGACAAAGGTAGTTACTATACACATTCAAAAATGGACCGTGTGACCCTACCCTCCTTAGCGGAATCTCGACCGAGATTCGAGCTACTCGAAGCAGGGCGAAAATCACGCTTGATTGATCTTCATGCTCCCGGTGGCTTCTTTTCTTGAGAGATTTCTCCACGGACTTTGCAAAGGTGGATTGTCCGATGTCTTGTTTGCGTCTCAACAACGTCGAGGATTTTGATCGGGTGTTCCGGATAAGTCAGATCTTGCTGAAGGGCGATGATCTCGACGGGAGTCTACTCTTCAGGTACTCTGAGTCATTTCTTCTACTGTGGCCCGAAGTAAAGGCGTTGTGCATACGGCGTTTGTAGTAGTGGGTCCAACAGTAGCGATGCCAACTGCTGGTTTGCAACCACGTACTGGAATGCCAACTAAAAAGTTATCAATTTGTCTTCCACATTGCTGGATCCAATTCTCACTATCCTTGAAATCCACCATTCCAGCATAACATAAAGTCACTCAATTAAAAGAAATCCAGGCATTTGATTAACCTCACATTCTATCGGTACAACAACATAATTCACAAATCTTTCTTGGGTATAAGATTAAATAATCCAATAGATTCACCCTTTTAATTGCATGATTTCTTTACTTCATAAATCCACAAATTCCAGTAGCAATAATCGCATCTTCCGATCCGATAAACTCCAAGATCATGCTAAATTTCATTCTATCCCTTTTTGGAACGAAATTCTCCAAAGATTATAATAGTGCAATTTGCGTCCTCCAAAATTCTTGACTAGATCCATGACATCATTCACTTAATTCCTCAAGCATGTTTATCGATCGCAATCCGCCAGATTCCTTTATTATAGAGCTTTCCAAACGACTACTTATAATCCGCAATTTCAAATTTAATCTGCCCATTTATTTTATCACCATCTATCTAGTGATTATTTAGTCCAATTTCAATATCAGTAAGATATTCATCAATATAAGAATCGTACTTCAATATCCAACAATCTAATAGTTAATAATAATGTATTTTGAATATCCAACTCTCAGCAATGATCTACTTTCTATAATCCAATCGCCAACGATTATATGTCGGTAAACCAATCTTCAATCATCATTCAATCCCATAATCCAACAATCAACAATTGTATAATCTTATAATCATTCTCCAAGAATCATGCATTCCTATCATCCAATCTTTTCACCAATCAGGTATTGCTATAATCCAAAAGTATGGTATTCTTATAATCAACATCTAACAATTATACAATTCTATAATCTGATCCAGACATATCTCTATAATCCAACCAAAATTCCTTTTAAATCTCAACTTCTTTATTAATCATATCCAATTGAATCCAATGTTACCAACATACCCAATTAATTCCAAATTTTCTTGATTCAACCTAATCCACCAAAATCAATATCATCAATTGGTAATCATATAATATAATCTTCAACAATTATATTTCTATAGTCCAATAATCATGTATTTCTACAATCCAACCAAGATTTAACCGACTCAACCAAATTAACATCATGAATCGATAAGGAAAATCCAATTCTTTTTGCATTTTACTCTCTACCTTTAATGCACACATATCTCAATTCCAAGCTTCCAACCAACATCATAATCAACTTAAAATTCGATGATAATCCAATTTTCCTAATAATCAAATCGGTACTTGATTTCTAGATCCTTCATGATCAATCAAAAATTTCCTCCACGATCATTTTCTTTCTCCATAATCTATATAATCCACTAATCTGTTATTCTTTTAAACCATTCATAATCAAGGCTTATCCATCATCATATTCTAGTATTCACAAGAACTTCTTATAACATTGGCAATTCTTAAATTTTCCAATTCCCAAAATCAGTTCTATCAAGATTTTCACAAAACTATCTAGCTTGGCATCCAAACACACTAGTTAATCCCAACAAGAATAGCTTCCATCGACTTACTGTTTGAACAATTTTCAACAATCCTTCACAGTTTCATAGATGAGAGGAAGAAAGCATGATAGGTGAGAGGAAAAGCACACTAGGCGAGAGAGAGCAGTGAGGAAGATGAAGCATCCTTCGCGACTAGCACCACTTCCTTGGGTGCTACCCTATTTGGTGCCATTTGAGGAACAACTCGACTTAGAATTAGAGGAGATATGAGGTTTTCCGCCCACGAGCACAAATGAAGAACTTCAAACCAACGAGGAGAAATAATCAAATACAATACAAAGCCTAGAATGACTGCATTATATTAAGGGGTTAGGTGTTGCATGGCTCCTGAAATATAGCATATAGGCTATGCTAAGCCATGACACAAGATACAAACACAACGTCTACAAAATAAGAAAACAAAAAATGCTTGCAACCAAAAGGCTGCTAAAGCAAGCACTGCTAGCTAAACTAAGCTAACTATTCTTCTATCGGGTGCTGACCACCACAAGCGGTGCGGTTGCCTAGGGAGCGGGAGCGAGAAAGGTTGTGATTGAAGTCGGGCGACGGGGAACAAGAACGAGAACGAGAAAGGATGCGCCCTCAACTGGAGTCTTCGATGTTGATGATGGGTGGCGGACTGGGATGTCGTACGCTCTTGCGTGCAGTCATCCTGGTGCAGGGTCTTCTGAATCCGGGCGGTTGATCCGGTGCCAGGTTGCAGGAGATAACGGCTAATGCGAGGGTCTTTGGGCGTGCATCGCGGTGGCTACTACAATGGCGATGTTCTTCTCGATGTCAAAGATCTTTGCGTAGTGTTCTCTCTCCGGAGAGCGAAGAAACGAAGCGACCTCAACAAGAGATCCTTGTGCACCGGCACAAGTGAGTCGAGCAAAGCGCTATGTTCTGAATGGCATCGAAACAGCGGCTCCTGGAATGCTCAGCCCGAAAGGTGTGAGCGATGAACTCAACCTCCATGGAACGAGACTCTCGATCCAGAACCTAGGTCTTCCAGCCTCTAAAGATGGGTTGGTGGCGAACTGAGGTACTGCTTGAGTTTGAGGGGGATACCGACAAAACTCGTCATTGTTCTCGCCATGAGAGAACAAATCCCACGGGCCATCGGACGATGATATGGTCATCTAAAATTTTAAAACAAAAGAGAGAGCCAGCAACGGACTAGACTCATGAAAGGAGGTAAGTAAAGAACTAAGAGGGATGAGTAAGAGCAATAAATACACTATATTTTGCTCAAAACTTTTCTTAGTTTTTTTAAATAAGACTCAAGTCTTTAGGCTTGACCAGTCTAGCAAGGCTCCTACAGTCGTATGCTCTGATACCAGCTCTATCGGACCCAGATTTTCTAATCCTGAATCCTCTATGAAAACACTGTGCTATTCCCTGGATTAGTAGATAGCACTCATAGATACATCACTGAATCAATTCATACATGACGTAGACCAAACCATACATTAATTTAACACATCAGAGTTTACATAGACTGCATCGAGTCAGGTTTTACAATAAGGGCTGAATAGGCCAAAAGATTACATTACAAAAGTAGCAAAAGCGACAACGGAAGCAAAAGGGTGAGAGCACATCTCTCCATAGGCGAGCGACTGGGGAAACCCGTGTGCGTCCGATATTAACCAAAGACATGGAAAATATTGGATGCACGCAAGCACCAACGGAGTCGACTAGACTGAGGCGACACTTTAGACCAAAAGAACTAAATTACTCTTCATCAATGCCTTGTCCATCGACTTCTAGATCCTCGTAATTGTCGTAATCTCCCAGATTTTCTGCCTCTAAGGGTTTTGGAGGAGAGAGCGAGAATGAGCACAACTTCCGTTCTCACGAGCCAACACACAATGCAATAATATACATGCAAGGCATAACAAGGATAGCTCGGGTTCTTTTATTTGCTAAAGCAATATTTTCAATTATCATAATTATAAATTCCTATCACTTAGCATTTTAACCAAATTGTATTTTATTAAAGAGAGTAATTGTGCAATATTTGTATCAGCAGAGGTTCCCTCCATTGAAAACTCTACCTGATGCTTATTTGACTAGGGCTAACCCCATTATTAACATCACTGAGTCTGAAAACTAAGGGAAAATCCAACCTAAGGGCTAGGTGAGCCCACCACATTTTCATACCACCCACAAAGGTTTTTGAAATAGAACTAACTCAAGTAAAGTTCCCATGTCCGCCTTTGACCGTAGGCACGGCTGTTTAAATAGTTTAATACTCTGCAGAGATTGTACACTTTACCCACAAGAGATAATCGTCTTGATATGTATACACGTTTCCGTAGACATGTGAATCAAGGGGAGATCATCACAAGGCCTTTACAATGCATCCCTCAGTATTAGTTACACTTCGCTAAAGTTTCGTCTGCGAAGGGTTACGCTCTTTTAGATTCGTTAACCCTTACTCAGACCCCCTCTTGTGCCATCCAACAACTTACGTCATGCACCCTGACACCCTTCGCCACAAAGGCTTACGGCGTCGCGGATCATCTATCTGATGCAACTCATACTATTGGATACAGATTATTTAGCCAGGTTGTATTTTACAAAATTATGGTTGCACTTGTTTTACACAGGAGGTCGTGACAAGATTAAATCCTTAGGGTTGTCTGAGCGGTTCATTCCACATTCTAATACACAAAACAACAGTCCCTGGGCTACATTAGCACCCACTGTCGTACCATCCACCTTACCGCCCGCCCAAACAGGGTAATAGCAATTTAGGGTTTTTGAGAAGTATAAACCAAAATTAGCACAACCATTTCTGTCATTTGCCCCAATGATTGCCCAAAACCACATTCATGTTTAAAAGAGATGATGATTAGGACATTTAATGTCCCGGTACTTAAGCAAGACTAGCATGTCGCTTAAGTACAACCTATAACTAGTATTTACCATATAGTTACTAGGGTGACAAGGATTAAAGGGATTCAAATTGTCAAGGATGGCATATTAATTAATTAATCATCAAATGGGTATTTAACTACCTTAAGCTTTAACATACATTTGCTTAAAGAATTAAATCATGCAATTTGCTATTTTTAAAAAATATACTTTGCATAAAATGTAAGCTCAATATGATCAAATTATTGACTCGCCTGGATTATAGGTAAGAGAGTCTTAAAAATCTTGTGCTTGATCAAGTTGGAGATCTTCCGTGTCTTCGAATCCTAATCAGACGAACGTACCGGAAAAAGGCACAAACAAGGAAGGAGAGCAGATAAATATGAAAGCAATAACAAATAAACTCTGAATTTAACAAGACCTATGCTATTGGCAAGATCTTGAATTTATAAATTTTAGAAACAAACTTCACTATTTTTGGAGTTACGACGAGGGAGAAAGGGTCTTCAGAAGTTCGAGTTTGAATTAAATCAACAGAGGAGAGAGGGTTGGTGCACCCAACAATGCATGTACTAAGTCCTTGCACACCAGTCTATCGGTTCATGGGAGCTTGCACCATGCATGAACTTCCGGGCCCACTTGTCAAAGGTAGAGAGAGGGGTTAGAGCCATGACATGTGGGGCCACTCAAAGCAAAGCACTCATCCCCAATTGATTCCAATCTGCCAAAGAGGAAAAAGGGGAGCAGAGGGAGGCGTTGGGCGGCCGGGAGCGGTGGCAGCGTCGGCGGGTGGAGGCGCAGAGCGGCTGGTGAGTGGGCAAAATGGGCTCCCGAGAGGGTGGGGACCCCACTAGAGGCAGCTATGGCGTCGAAAGAGCACACGGCGACAGCGGCGAGGCTCCAATGGTAGTAGGCGGCGCACTGGCTCGCAGAGGCACAGGTAAATCAGCGGCAGAGCGGTGGAGATGGCACGCACACGGGTTGCGCACCACCATGAGACGGAGCGGTGTGGGAGGCGCGACGGGCAAAGATGCTGGGCCGCAATGACCAAGCCGATGACACGAGCGGAGCTGGGTGGCGTGGGGTGCGGGATGCAACAGGCGAGCGAGCATGCGGCGAGTGGAGCCATTGGGCGCGCGAGCGGTGGTGCGAGGGCGGTGCAAGAGGTGGCGTGGGCATTGCGGCGTCTGACGAGCTGGATATGGGACAAGTTGGGGTGGCGGCGTGGCGTGAGGCAGTAGCATGGGGTGGCAGGTGCTGACAACAATGGGGCAGGTGCTCGTGGGAGCAGCAGAGGCATGGCGAGGAGCAGGTGGTAGGGGTGGCTTGGTGGGGCGGGAAGACAGAGGGTGGGAGGAGAAGGGGCCACGGTGGCGGCTGGGCCGAGCGAGCCAAGGAAAAAGGGGAAACCCAAACGGGATAGGCTGAGCCAGAAAGGAAAATGGGCCAAGCCCAAGAAGAAATAGGGCTGAGCCCAGAAATGGAGAGAGGCCAAATTTGAGAGAAGGCCCCAAAGCGAAAGAAATTCAAATTCAAATTTGAATTCGAAGTTTACAAAAGGTTTGAAACACAAACCGAGCTAGATAGAAACTAGAGATTTTTAGAAATTAACTACTAATTTGAAATATGGATTGAAAATCCAAAGATAAAGGGTAGTTACTATACATGTCCCAAAAAAATGGACCGTGACATCGTCTTGCACGATGTTACGTGACGATCGTCCTTCGACGTTTTATAAGAATGATCATCGCGCCATGGTGAGCACGCATGGTATTGTTCTACATACACATGGTGAGCACACGGAACATGACGGCGAGGACCAAGTGGCGAGGAGGTGGCGATCGCTCCTCTTCCTACCGATGTCATCGTCCACATCGTTGGCCTCATGGTCGCGAGCTCTCCTCGACCTATGGCTTACCTCTGCGACCTCACGAGCCACGTACATGATCGATGATTTCGTTTTGTGTCCAATATCCAATTCTGAACTAAATTTGACTAGCAACAACAACCTTAATTTGGCCTTAATTTTAATTTTCTCTTATGGAGTAATTAATTCTTGTATTAAGATTCTATCATCTTGAATTTTAGTTGCAAAGCCATGTACAAGGCATCCAAGAAGCGCGTCGTGGGGAGGTGCGTGGTACTGGAGCGGGAGGAGGCGATGAATTGGCAGGACAACGAGCGCTACCTCACCGTCGTCAACCACCTGGCCGGCACCAGCAACCTGGAGGCCTGCTTCATGGTCGGCCTCACGCTTGTCTTCGTGCCCCAAGATATGCAGCGCGGCCTCGTATTCCTTGAACGGGCGGCCGTCGCCGGCCACAAGGCCGCGGCCTACATGCTCGGCCTCCTCCTCTACACGGCCAGAGAGATGTATGACGTTGGGAAGCACTACACACTACTACAAAAAGGCACAAACTAGATGCCTCATCACAGACAGTTGACCAAAACCGTCTATATTACATGAAATCACAGACGGTTTTGGTTTAGAAACCATCTGTGTTACTAGCTGTGCTAAAAACCGTCTGTAAAGAGGGCTAGATCACTGACGGTTCATATTGAAAACCGTCTGTGAAGTATCACAGATGGTTCTTAACACGAACCGTCTGTGATAATTGTAGACTTCACAGACGGTTCATGATATGAACCGTCTGTGATAAGTATAATACCACAGATAGTTTGTATTAAAAACCATCTGTGACTTAGAATTTTTCTTACTCTGTGATTTTACCATGGCTTGAAATTTCCTTACTTTGTGATTTTACCATGGCTTGGAATTTTCTTACTCTTTGATTTTACCATAGCTTGAAATTTCCTTACTCTCTGATTTTACCATGGCTTGAAATCACTTACTCTCTGATTTCTATAGTAAAATCAGATTTTACCATGGCTTGAAATCACTTACTCTCTGATTATAAGTACGATTTTTCTCTCTAAACCTTGCCTCCACTATAAAAGGGAGGTGTGCAGGTTTGCATCCTCATCCATCAAGCCTCGAGCCTAGGAAACCTAATTTGTGATTTAGGGCTAGGAGAGGAAAGTGGAGAAGCTAGGATTTGTGAGAGATGGATTGATTGCGTACTTAAGTGTTGAGCTTTTGTCTTCTATGGTGGAGTGGTTGTAAACCAACAATCTCTTGAATCAATCCAAGAAGATTTTCTCCAAGATGAGTTCTCTCTTGTTCTTGGTTTCTCTTTGATGCCTTTTGGGATTTTGTGTGTTCCTTTGGTTCCATTGGATCTTTTGTTATGATCTAGTTTAATAGAATGTGTGGAAATCCATCTAGGGTAGTCTTGACCATCATCCACCCATGAGCAAGTTTTTGAATCAAAGTTCGAATTTTCTCGATTCTTGTGCCTACTTGATCTCATCAAATAAATTTGTGGAGCCTTAGCTATGATCTTCCCGATCGTCGATTAGAATAGGTTCTTGCCCTTCTTGATGAGCTATAGTTGTTTTAGGGAACTTGGATCACGGATTTAGAAGTTAGGTCATTTTGTGATCTTCACGGGCTACCCCAGGAACAAGCAATCAGACCACCATTGGGGCGGTCAGACCGGCCATCCCTGGTGGTCAGACCAACCCTATGTTGTGTCGAGGTATTTTCCCTCACGGTTCGTCGGTCCGTTGTACTTGTGTTTCTGATCTCTATAGCTTCTATAGCTAGTGAGGAGAAGAAGTTGAAATCAACAGGGTTGAAAAATATTAATGCTCCTATTCACCCCTCAAGTCATCGTTCTGGTCCAACACTACCACAACCTGGTGCGGTGCGTGCACGTCACCTTCGAGTCACTCCGCACACGGACGGCGCCACCGACTGCCCTAAGATCCGAGAGGCGCTTCTCGCCAGGAGGATGTTGACCCTACTGCTGTGGCAGTCTCCTTGCGGCGTCTCTGATGTGATACCGCACGTGGCCTCTTGCTCAACCAGGGAAAACTATTTTGGTATGGTACTTTTCGATGGGTAGCAAAATGACCAAAATTTCAGAAAATTTCGATGAATTTTGTTTAAACAGTTGGGATCAAATTTGAATTTAAAATTTAAAATATTTCCAAAAATTAAGAAGTGTGGGATTCGGTCCCTAGTCACTTGGCAAGCACAGATAGGGCCTTGCCACTAGGCTATCTTTGTCTTGTGTTTTGTTTACTAGTTTTTACTTTCTTTAAGCCTCCAAATTCAAACAAAACAAAAAAAATTGAACGAATTGATTTCTTTCGGAGTGTAATGAAAGGTCCGGAATTTTGGTGAAATTTCACCAAACTTGTGAACCCTCGGTTCAACCGCCATGTGCAAGGAATGTGGCATGCTATCTAGACCACAGCTACATTCCTAATCTGTTTGTCCAATTTGTGTTGTTTGATCACTGCAATCTGGCATGCCCACAACCTCATGATCTTCGCATTGGACTAGAGGTGGCCAGATGGGTCATGTCAGTTGGGTCGATCGAAGGCATGGCACTGTTGGCCTGGCCTAGGCACGACACGACTCACACTGTTCATGGGTCGGACCGTCATGGCATGATAGCCCGAGCCGTGCCAAGGCCACCACCCCGGCACGACAGGCCGGGCTGGCATGGTACGCACAGTGCTAGGCCACGCCACGGCACGAGCCTGGCAAGGCATGCCGGCCCGGCTGCAGAGAAGGCGAGGAGGAGAGGGCAAGGCGGGCGAAGCTGGCACCGACGGCAAGGAGGAGGTGGCCGAGACGCGGGCGAAGCCGGCGCGAGGTTGGCGCTGAGGAGGAGTAGGCCGGTGCGAGGAGGGAGAAGAGGGGCCAGGAGGAGGAGGCCGGCGCTAGGCGGCATGCGTGGGCGCCGAGGAAGAGGCGACAACGGCAGCGGTGGTGGGCCGAGGCCGAGTGGCAATCTTGGCGGCACTGGCGGCGGCGAGGCGGTGGTGGAGTGGAAGCACCGAGACAAGCATGACGATGAGTGAGGCGGAGAGGCGGCGTGGCGGCGGTGGAGGCGGCGGATCTAGTGGCCTCTGGCGGATCTGGCCCGCTCGGTCGGAGAAAGGAGGAGGAGGTGTTCTTGGTGGAGGGAAGAAGAGAGGAAGAGAAAGAGAGGAGAAGAAAGGGGGGAGAAAGGAGAAGAAGAAAGAAAGAAGGAGAACAAAGGCAGACATGCGGCCGTGCGAGAGAAAGAAGGAAAAGGGGGAAAGGAAAGGAGGAAAAATGAAAAGAAAAGAGAAAGAAGAGAAAAGAAAAGAAAAGGGAATAAAAATGCATTCATATGTATTTTAGAATTCTACACTTTTTTCTAAGTTTTTGTATTTTGTATTTTTTTGTATTTTTTTAATTTTCGGGCCTAATGGGCTAGGTGGGCCGGAATTAGCCCGTCGGGCTAAACAGGTTGGGGCTGGCACAACACGACATGAAAGGTCGTCGGGCTGTACCTTGGCTGCCTTGCCGGCACAGCATGGCCCGTTTAGTTTGCGGGCCAAAATGGGCCGTGCCTAAACAGGTCGTGCCAGCACGGGCCCAGTCCAGGTCGTACCGCGCCGCCCGTTTGGCCACCTCTATATTGGACAACATTCCACCAGTGGCAGAGCTGCGCCTTGACTATGGATTATGGAGTGCTTGCAACACATACAATCGGATTCACCTAAAACTGCATAGCTTTTCTCTCTACATAGTACTCCAGGAATCATAAATCAGTGATAATTGTTAAATTCTGTATAAACTGCTTCGATTTGCATTGTAAGTGTAAGAGGTTGACCCAAAGATGCTAGAAGAGATCCCTAAAACAAAATGCGATAGAAAGGGCACAACTCTATCCTAAGGTTGAAGCTAACATGAATTCTATCCCAAAGTGAATTATCCCGCATCACAGGACAGCGAAGTTTCTGTTCCTGATTGTCAACGGTGCATTATGCAGATTTGAGCCCTTGTTGGTTAGGTCTGCTATCAGTCTTATTGAAACACTCCACCCTAAAGTTGAAGAGAACATGATGTATATCCTGAAGTGAACTGTCCTGCATCAGGTTAGTGAGGTTTTTGCCCCTGATTGTCGATTATGCATTATATCGATTCAACTTCTTGGTGGTTAGGTGGTCTACTACTAATCTGATTTCAGCACTAGGGGTCTTTTAGACATTTTGACTTGTGGAAAGACTGGAAGTAATTGTTTGTTGGCTGGCTACTATTATTGCAATACTAGAACGTAGCACTTAGAAGATTTGACAATCTAAAATGTGTGCTGCTCTAGTAGAGAATAATTTCATCCTAAATGGCACAGTACCAGTGACCCAATTGCTGTTTGGGAATCATTTCGTAGGTGGGTACTTTGGTATACGTTGTGTTCATGTTAAGATTACAGGTCAAGTGTTTATTGAAACACATGTAGGAGGAACTATATGGCTTAGTAATAAAGCAGGAAAAGATACCCAAATTCAAGTCAAAGGACTCAAACCCGAGTGATGGGATTGTACATCCACACCCTCACAAACAGTACAAAAATCATGTTGTGTTCAAAGGGACACCCGTCACAGAGTTTAGAAGAGAGACGGTTATTGCTTGGGCTAGCAGGCATCATAACACATTGATTTTTTTTTTTGCTCAATTAAAAGAGTTTAGATAAAGCTAAATGCTAGGAGATTTAAAGGAGAGCTTTAATAGTGTAAACTTCCAAGCGATTTTTCTTATTTCTGTTCATCTTCTGTTTCAGCATGTTGGTAGTGATTATGCCTGGCTCAGAACATATGCAAATTTTGGTATATTTAGCATTACTTAATGTGAGTTCCGAACTTTTTTATTTGGACTAACAACGTAGATGTACACTCGTCGCTTCCACTACAACTACTATTGGAATTGGAGTTTTTCTGTGCATTGCATTAATCGACTGAAACAATGTGGCTCATCTTATGTCTGCTGTGGTTGTGCCACTTACTAAAGTACGTTGGTCCGGCACCAATTATTTCATTCCATTTGGTAAATTTTGTTTAGTTGCCATTCTTACAACTACTACAAAAATAGTCCTTATTTCAGTTCATGTTTGGTCCAGCATGTTGGTCGTCGCAATTGGAAGTGTCTGCTTTAACTGATGTTGGAATTTGATAGCTTATATGCTCTGCATGATCAGAACGAAAGAACAGGATGTCTGTCTGTTTAATCTGCACACGTTTATTTGGTTAATTTTAGTTAGTTCTTTTCCTGCCCGAAGAGTAAGGATTTTAAGGACTGACAATGCTTATGCCATTTTGTGTTCCAGTGAAAGATAATTGCAGATTCACATATGGTGGGCATGTCAAAGTTTGTAACGGCCTTGTGTTACGGTGAGCAAAGACTACTGCAGTTCACCGTTGTTTGTAAACAACACTACTGCAATCTTAGCAACTAGCGGTTCATTGGTGAGAAATAGAGAACTCACCCATGTGCTTAATGCTCATGTGTCAGAGACTTGTTTAGTTTCAGTTTTCAAACCTGAGATTTGTATGATCCTGTTGGCACAGAAACATACTTGCCATTATGTAACCTTAGATTTGGTCACGCTGCCAAGGTAAATCATGCCATGTGTGATATGTTATCAGCTTGAGAGCTTTTTGTTGGCCGTCTATCTAGCACTGGGCAGGATTATTCCTGTAGTGTACTCCAACTGCAAGGCAAAGTGATTATTCCCTATATATGCTTTTCTTGGTGTTAGGGCAAAGCTACAATTAATGTGCTCCTTGCATGCCTGTGTGGTTCAGAGCTTGATGTTGTGTACTTGTGTTGGAGTTGGTTTCTTGTTTCAGGAATACAAGGGTTGAGTCAGGATGGGTGTTGGACATGGGTCCGCCGCCTCCTCAAGTTGGAAGACCAGGCATGGGCGTTTGGGCACGGAGGGGTGCAGGAGCACGGGGGCGGCGATGTCGGTGGCGACGCACCGAGGAGCGGCGGCGCCAAGCAACTGCTGCTGCATCAACATCTATGTAAACAACAACGTGCAGGGGGTGACCAACTCCGTGCTGGTTGGGAGCAAGGTGGTGATGAGAGACCCTGGAGCTCGCGTTTGGTCCCGCCGTCCGTCGCGCCGTGGTCGTGGTTCTCCGGGGAAGAAGAAGAAGATGTTGGCTGCTGCTGCTATTGCTGTGGTTTGCCTCGCCCTGATGATTCTGCTGCTGTATGTGTGGATTTGCGTATGTAAGTAGGGACAGTAGAATTGAATTATTCACTGAGACTGCAGTGCAAAATTTGGAAAGTGAAGAGTAGTGCTCATTTGAATACCTGGCCAGGCAGGCATTTGTTTGTTGTAGTCGTTGTTCCTTCCTTCCTGTATGTAGTGATCATTCAAAATTACGTTGATTTTAACAGCTAGTCTATATATATGGAAGGATGGGCTGTTGCTGGCTCATGATTCATGGTCAATTTTTTTTCAATCAAGTACACAAATGACAAAGGCTAGCCCCCTTGGGTTCAGAAAAACAAAGGCTAGCCCCTTGCTGCACCATGAAATTGCTCATTTCTTGAGACTGAGCTGTAGCTTAGATGGCAAAGAGAGGATGGGTCTCTGCCCACCTGCATTCGAGCGCTGCTCGGGACGGGTGGTTGCGGTGCTTCTTCTTTAAAGCTGTCAGAGGGGAACAATTCCTGACTAAAAAAAATGCTCATTTCTTATTGATTTTGGTTGGTCATTCATGATTTGATACAAGTAGTGTCGTACATTTTTTCTCTGTAGCTCAAGGCTCTTGGATGAGCTAGTTGGCGTGTAAAACTCAAAATCAATGACAATCTTTTCTCTTCTCTGGATTTTTGACTACCAACAATGACTTCTGGTTGGACCACATCATCAACAAATAAAGTCTAAGCTCCAAGATCATCACATCCTAAAAGCCCGTTTAATTTTGATCGCTTGCAACTTTCCTCCTGTAGGCCATGAACTCCGAACATTCAACAGACACTGTCCTTTTTATTAAACCGCTCCAACTGATCCCTTTCGCGGGTTTTTTTTTTAAAAAAAATAAAGTAATTTTTTATTCAATTTACAAAAATAAAACCACGAATCATTTTTTTTTATAGAAATAACCCACAATCGCAAGATGGAACTGCATCAGCAAATTGAATTTGCCCATCACCTACCAAGTTGCTCAATCGCGCTTTGGAGACACGATTGAGGCATGTGCCGAATCACGTCGAGCGACAAGCGGACAACATACGTCCATGTGGGTTCGTGATTGGCCCTCAGTTGAGTGGCTGGTTCGTGACTGAGGCCGCATATATGGCCTGTCGGTTGATGGCTTCCTGTTCGCGAGCGGAGAAGAGGAGAGAAGAGAGGAGAAGATCGGAGAGGAGAGGGGGGGAGGGGGAGGGCAGGGGAGGAGGAGGAGACTCTGCCCGTGTTCCTCCTACTCGCGGTGGGTTTGGTTTCCTCATGTGGTTTATTATTCATTTTGATAAATAAAAAAAAACATGATAGGTTAGCAACAATAAACATATATTAGTGGTAGATGCGGGCTTTGTAGTTGTAGATTGACATTTTTAGGATTTTTTTGTCGTGTGCAGTGTTAGAACATGGGTTATTTATTTACATGTTTTAGCACTTTCATAATATTATAATTTTATTGGGTTTTACAAATATATTACAATGGTAATTAGTGATCAAAATTGCATTTTGTGGACCATGTGGATGTCCAAAATAACTTGTTTTTGTGAATTTGAGGGAGTATATGCTAAGGAGAGATGATAGCAACACGGGAGTATTCAATCATTAACGTATACCCGCCTGGCACTCTGGCAGGGACGCACAGCTCTGGCTGCCGGTGCGGTGCCCACAGAAGAAGCAAAAGAATCATCAGCCTCCCACATTAAAACCATCTGTCACCTCCTCGACTAGACCTGGTCATTGGACCAGGATGTGGGCCAGGACTGTGTCGTGCCGACATGGCCCACCTAGTCGAAGGTGAGCCCAAGCATGGCCCACTGGCACGCTAGGCCACCTCTATACCGTGCTGGACCAGGCCCGATCCTATTGCACTGTGGCCCTTGGAGGAGCAGCTCCCTCCATAACCGTCATCGCTGAGTGGACTCCGCAGCTAGCGGGGGTCCCAAATCCTCAGACTGAGGTAACTTGGACCATATACACCGACGGTTCGTGGTGCGCCACCGGGGCGGGTACAACGGCCATTTTAGTATCACCAAAGGGGTAGCAAATACCACATACAACCCACCTTGAGTTCCCTACAACAAATAATGTTGTCGAGTACGAAGCCCTACTCCTTGGCCTTTGCAAAGCCAAAGCACTATGGGCTCAGAGAATTCTCGTCAAAAGCGACTCTCGCCTCATGCAAGCCACATTGACAAGTCATTCCAAGCCCGAGAACCCGAGTTGGCTAGATACCTTGCTGCGGTCCGGGTCTTAGCGAAACATATCTTACGCATCACAGTCCAAGCCATCCTGCGAGGCAAGCATGAGGCCGCCGATGAACTAGCCAAGATGACTAGCTCCACACAGCCACCCTCGGCGAACGTCTTCTAAGAGGTTGTAACATCCCAATTTTTGGGCCTTTTTCAAATTTTTAAAATAAAAAGAACTAGATGAATTTGTCTTGATTTGTTTAAAAGCTTAATTTGAGAATTTCAAAAATTAAAAACTTTAATATGAATAAATCAAACTTCAATTAAATTCAAAACTGATTTATTTGACTTTCTGGATTTTCTTGGATTTTCTTAATTTCTTTGTTGTTTCTTGCAACTCGATTTATTTTATTTATTTTCTGTTTTTCCAAAATTTATTTTATTGGTTGTAAATTTAATTTAAACTATTTAAATTAAAGTGGGGAATTATTTTGGAGTTTTTGCATTTTATTGAATTAATTTAAAGCTTAAGTTGAATTTCATAATTGAAAAACATTTTAAATGATTAAAATAAACTTCAATTAAAACCAAAATTATTTTATTTGATCTATTCAGGTTCCAAGGATTTTTATGAAATTTTTCTAAATTTATTTATTTTCATATTTTCTTTCTTTTTCTCCTTTTTCTTTTTCTTCTTTTCATTTTCTCTTTCCTCTACCTCCAACACCTGTTTTTCTTCTCGTTGCAACCTTTCGCCCGATTCTCGCCGCGCTTCCCGTCACTACCTCTGCTCCCACCGGATTCCAGCTCACGCTTCCGCGCTTGCATTTGGACCGCACGTGCTACCCTTGGCAATGGCAGGCTCTGCGCTCCGCGCCTTCAGCCTGTGTGTGCAAACCTCCCTATCTGCTTTGCCCCTCTCCTATAAAAGCTCAAAAAACCTTCCTCCCCCTTTCCTCATCTCTCTCCCTCACAGAAGCCTAAACCGAGAGCCCTCTTTCTTCACTGTTGTTGACTGTGCGCCACCCCCTCCGTTCTCCCTCTCCGGCCATCTTTTTCCCACGCCACCCGCGTCACGAGGTGCGCCTCGGCCTCCTCCTTCCATCCCCAGAGTTTCCCCTCCCCTCTTCCTCTCATCTCACCTCATTTTGTTTTTCCCCGCCGTTGGCCGAAGCTCCTTCCTCCGCACATTTCGTCGCCATCGTTGATCCTCCAACAACATCATCCACTCCGTTGAGTTTGCCACTTCGCGTTCTACATAGTGCTCCCTCTATCTCCCTCAGTACGCCGCCCCATCGCCCGCGCCACCCACGAGCCGTCGCCACCATGCGCCATTCGCACCGCTGCCGCCGCCTCGCTTCTCCTCCAGCGATGCCACCACCACCCATGGGACCCCTATCCCAGTGGGCTTCCATTTTTGTGCTCCCCAATCACCGTCACTTTGCCCCCTCGCTGGCGTTGCCCCCTCCATCGTGCGCCTCCCCTGGCTCCAGCTTCGGCTATCTTCTTCTTCTTCTTTCTTTCTTTCTTTCTTTCTTTCTTTTTGTTCATCTTCTATTTGGGGGCCACTGTCATACACAGCCTCCTCTCCCTTGCCATCTCTCTCTCTCTCTTCCATGTAGGGCCCAGCTGTAAGCCTCCCCTTTTATCTTTAATTCCTGAAAAATCAAATTCTAAGAATATTCTATTCCCTTTTTCTATTTTCTATCATTTCATGTGACTGAAAACTTTCAAACGTTCGTTCTCCTTCATACGAACTCTAATTTCGTCAATTCTTGTTTCTAAATTCAGCACCTTTCTTTTGGTTCTAATTTGGTAATTTTTGGATTTTATTTATAATTGTTGTATTTATTTGGCTCTTTTCGTGCATATAGATTCTGATGTTTCCAAAGAATTCCTAGACCCGTCGGTCAAAGCAACTCAAAACTTCAACGAAGGCAAGTCGTAGACCTTTGATCATGTTGAACCCATTTTATAAAATGAATTAAGTCCAGATTACTCCCTCGAACTATCAGAAAAGTCTTGTTTACCCCCTGAACTACAAAATCGGTTATTTAACCCCCTAAACTTACGAAAATCGGACAAAAAACCCCTCATGCTGGTTTGAAGAGGTGGTTTTGCACACGTGGTAACTTTTGTCCATGTCAACATGCAACATGGCCACTTTTGTCTCTCTCCCCTCCCTATTCCATTTGGCGGTGACTCAAAGAGGCCGTTAAGGCATCATTAATATCGGCTAATCATTGCATTAGCGCTAATCGAAGGGGATTTTCCCTAATGACAAGGGAATAGTGTTGTCCGATTTACAGACAGCAGAGGGAGGCGCGGGGCTTGGGCTCACCGTCGACGGAGGAGGGTGCGGCGGAGCCAGGCAAGGGCAGGGATGGGAAGCTCTTAGCGAGGCGGAGTCGATAACGGTGGTGGCGACGTCGGAGAGTCGCCGGAGCGGCGGCGCTTGGCCAAATCCGACAATGGCGTTTGGCCGACTCTTGACGAGAGATCGTGGCAACATGGGTGAGAGTGAAGCTCAGGGGACCTACCAAGCCAAGAATGGGTGCCGGAGAAGAACGGTGGGGGGAGATCGACAGGGAAGAAGAAAGTGGCCGGAGCCGATGAAGACGGGCAAATGCAGCGGCAACGGTGAACCAAAAGCAACTCCGTTTGAGGGGAAGTACTCTTTAGCTCGGGAGGCTCTTGGTGACAAGGTCGGTGCGGCGGTGGCATCGTCAGAGCAGCGGCGCGACAACAAGGGGGCGGCGGTGGCGCTCGGCCAAATCCGACAACAACGTTCGGCCGACTCTTGAGGAGAGATCATGGAATCATGGGTGAGAGTGAAGCTCAGGGGACCTACCAAGCCAAGAATGGGCATCAGAGAAGAACGGTGGGGGGAGATTGATGGGGAAGATGAAAGTGGTCGGAGCCAATGAAGACAGGCAAATGCGGCGACAACGGTGAACCCAAAGCAACTCCGTTTGAGGGGAAGTACTCCCTGGTTCGAGAGGCTCTTGGTGACAGGGTCGGTGTGGTGGTGGCGTCGCTGGAGCAGTGAATCGCTGTAAGATCGAGTAGGCCGACTAGAGGGGGTGAATAGGCGTTTTAAAACTTATATGCGCTAAAACCGATTTCTAATGCGGAAGTTAATACAAATACGGCTTTGCACAATTAAGACCTAAAACCACTAGTCTCAACTAAGTGCACCAACAATACAAGTCTAATGATAATAAACAATTGAGCGAGAACTTGTAAGCAATTCAATTTAGGCAATGTAAATAGCACATAGCTTGGAAATCATTCATACACAATAAATGAGCAACTTAATTATATGAATGTAAATTGCAATAAGGTAAAGCTCAAGAATGCAAACCACAATGACACGGTGATGTTTTTTAGTGGTGCTCGGAGACTTGCCGGTCTCCCTAATCCACGTTGAGGAAACCCAAACCAATTTGGGCGGCTCCACGTATTAAGCCTTCCTCAGAGGTATCAACCACCTCGCTCCACTAGGGTTGCTCTTACTCCACTCCGGAGATGGCGAGCACCAAGCCACTCTGGCGCTCGGGTCTTCTCACAAGCTTCACTTGAGAAGATCACCGACGCACGACGCCTCCACGCCGTCTAGGTGTCGGCAAACACCAAGAGTAACAAGTCTCCAACTTTCACTTGAACCAATCAAGTGTCAAAGCTCTCATGGATACCAAATCCACCACCTAATGCAACACATGCAATAGGATTTGCCTCTCAAACCTCAACAAGTGCAACACATGCACAAATGGGAGTAGAGGGCTTGCTCTTAGCTCAAAGGAACTCAATGGGGCACCAGCTACACTCCCTCACACGGCCAAGGTGGGTATTTATAGTCCACACACAAAAACTAGCAGTTGGGAGAAGATTCTAGAGAATCTGGATAAAAACCGGTCAGATCGCCAACTAATGGCCGGTCGGACCGCCCAAGCGCCAACGGCTATAAAACTAGCTGTTGGACTCTCAATCGGTCTGACCACCAACAAATGGCCGGTCAGACCGCTCACCGGTCGACGCGCGAGGCGGTCGGACCGCTCAACGAGACCGAGCGAACGAAAACATATCTTATGGAAAACACGTACCGCCAAACAAATATCGGTACTACCGCACTCCGGTAGTACCGTTTCTTACGGCCGGTACACACGAAAATCGGTCAGACCGCCCACACCATGGCGGTTAGACCGCTACCAGAGGCAGTCAGACCGCCAGCAGTCACCAAGACTGAGATCAAACTTTGTACATTTGTTTCAACTCAATTTGCAAAACATATTTGCCAAATTGATGCAACATGTACACAAGAGATGAAAGCTAGATTCTCAACAAGTCACAAAAGCACATTTTACCGACTTTTAGAATCATCGCCACAAGGAATAAGGTACATGGACTTAAACCGTTTGCAAAACACATTCGCAAACAAGAGTCACATGCTACAAGGAATAACCATGAGCCACAACTATTTGCAAAACGCATTCGCAAATATAGGCAACATGTTAAGTTGAGCTAGAGCAAACACAATGAGCTATCAACACATGACTAACTCAAGTTACTAATTAAGACCCCTCTTAATAGTACGGCAACCTATTCTAGCAATCCGGTCTCCCCACCAAACACCGAGACCGGTAAAAGACTATGAACAAATCCTTAGCCCTAGCTAGTCATACCTTTTCCTTGCGCAACCACTTGAAGCTTGATGACGCACATCCTCGCTTCAAGTCTGGATTAATGATTTAAAACTCATCAACATATGATGACGTCTTTCATCCCAAGACTTGACATACATCAACTCATGATGCACTCTTCACTAGACCTTCATCAACACATGATGGATTCTTCTTGTCTTGATGATCAACTCATGATCATCTCCTTTACTCCAAGCTCTTTACTTCACTGTCATCAACCCATGATGATGTTCTTCTCTTGATATCATCAACACATGACGATATTCTTTTTCTTCAAACACTTGACTTGATGATGATCAACTCATGACATCATCCGAAGTCTTCAATCACATGGAACATAACCTATTTCACCAACTCATAGAAAAATGTTAGTTCCACAAGGTGATTGTCATTAATTACCACAATATACCATTAACCAATAATGGTGGGACAAGATACAACAATCTTTCCCTCTTTGGTAATTTATGACAACCAACACGAGTACAGATAATTGAATATATTTGGTATGAGTATATATAAACTACAAAGGTTATGTATACTCAAAAGATATATGAGCATATATGAACTACGCAAGTCTCATATGCTCATATGAATATATACGAACTACACAAGTTGTATATTTTCAAGGATATGAGTATATATAGACTTACACAAGTTACATATACTCATATGAATATATTAACTACACAAGTTAAATATATTCAAGGATATATTTCAAAGTAAAGATCCTAAGTATATGTGGACAAAAGAATATGGATCAATACTAATGAAACCACAAAATATAGAGTGAACTCCCCCTAAGTGTGTATACACGAGTGTGTAAATAAAACATATGCACATATACAAGTTTTCCTTTTTGGTGAAGTTCAACCTATATATTGGATCCGAGGAATGCAAGAAGATATAATAAGATGTTGTTGAATGCATACCTCTTTGATCTTTAAATCCGACTGAGACTAAACAATAGGTATATCAAAAAGAGTGTTAGTCTCAGAAATAGATTTGTCATTAATAACCAAAACTCCATTAACACATAATGGCGGGTCTAGATTCTTCAATCGCTGGAAGAGGCGGGGAGGAGCTAGGTGGGCGAGCAGAAGCGAGCCGCAGAGAGGCGCGTGTCCAGTCGGGGTGGCGGCGGTGAAGGCAAGCGGGTAGAGAAACTGCGGAGTGCGACGAGGAGGCGAGAGCCCGTGGCGATGGCGGTGGTGGGGACGGGGAGGTCGCGGGAGAGGCGGATGGCGTGAGTAGCTCGACGCCTCCTCTCCTCTGCTCTGTCTCTCTTGTCTCTCTCTCTCTCTCTCTCTCTCTCTCTCTCTCTCTCTCTCTCTCTCTAGTCAGCAAAACCACTGCCACATGTGCAAAACCACCCCTCCAAACTGGCTTGAGGTGTTTTTTGTCCGGTTTTTGTAAGTTCAGGGGGTTAAATAACCAGGTTTGTAGTTCAGGGGGTAAACCAGACATTTCTGATAGTTCGAGGGAGTAATCTGGACTTATTCCTTATAAAATTATATTGTTTATATCAATATGCATTGCTAGTTTTATAATAACTGCTTTTGGGAATAGTTAAAGTCCTATTCGATATTATGCCACCTTTATTAATTGCTATTGATATGTATCCTTAAACACCATAGGTTGGGTTAATTTTAATTGAACATATTTTAGTACCAACATGGGTATCGTATTACGCCATGCTTAGTTACGATGGGATTCGTGATCACATGTTCATAAATGAATAATTTTGACCTAATGATATGTGGAATTGTGGCGTGGCCACTGTTATTAAAATTTATTGTACCATGGCAAGGGTTGCCATTTGGCCGGGTTGAACAAAAATGATTTATACTTGGGTGACTGGTTGGGTAGTAAAGGAGGAATGCGCGAAGCATAATGCACAAAGCACATGGGATGCGGTAGCCTCACCTAAGCAATCACTAAGGACTTAACTTTGTGCGTCATCGATCTAGGCCTTACCGTACAACCACAACTCTATTTATGGGGTGGACCTGGCCAACTAATACGCAATGCTTTAATTTGGTTCTGTTTGGGTTGATAAGTGGCGCAAGAGAGGGTCTGTGTGGCAAAACCTTAGCGAGCATAATTGGGGCAAAACAGAGCTTTGTAAAAGCTTTGTGATAATCACTTATTCGCATGCCTTCGGAAGCGTCTCTTGGCCGATATTATAAGATAATTACCTTTATGGGTCAAGTTGTACAACCTCTGTAGAGTTTTAAAACTATTCGAATAGTCGTGTCCATAGTTATGGACAATACCTGGTAATTTCACAAGAGGGGTAGATTTTCCCAAAAATATTGGATTGGTGGTATGTTGGGATTTGAGTAGTCAGATTTGGTTGATGGATGGGAAGTGAACGGGTGTTTACTAGTTGTTTCAAAGAACTTGTTTACTTATGTATTTAATATTTTAAATTATGTTTTTCAATCTATTTGTTGTATTTACTGTCAATACTTCTTTCTGCAAAATAGCCATAAAGCTATCCTTGTTCAAGCCTTGCATAATTACTATTTGCATACATTTTCCTACGACTTGCTGAGTACTTTATGTACTTACGGCTTTGCACTATTGTTGATCAGTCACCAAGGAAGAACCAGGGAACACAGAGTTCTACGAGGAGTACTTCGAAGACTATGTGAACTAGGCCGCGTTCTTCACTCGATTGCCTGTGGGCATGTCAAATGGCTACCACGAGTTTTTATTCCATTTGCAAGTTACTCTTTTGCCTTAAGCCTGCGTGGTAAACTTTGTAAAATCTTGACTATAAGGTCCATTGCTGCTAAGTAATATTATTTTGTCTACTTCTTAGAGATTTTGTTATATGGATATGATTACATCGATGTTGCAACTGTGTGAATTAGCTAACGATCTCGACTAGTTCGTAATACATAGAGGCTCAGTTCGGTGATTCAGGGTGCCGACAGAGGTCCTCAAAACACCATCAGTGTCAGATGAAACACAAGGGGTTGGGCTTGAAGTCCTCGTCATCGAGGACATTGATTGGAGCAAGCTAATCTTCAACTACCTTACCATCGGGGAAGAGCTTGAAGACCCAGCCGAAGCAAAGCGCCTTCAACAACGCGCACAAAACTACTCATTCGTCAACGGACTACTCTACAAAGGTGGGGTGTGTACCCTGCTCCTCTAGTGCATATCAAGAAAATAAGGCCAAGACCTCATACAAGAAGTCCATCAAGGACTCTGCGGAGCCCACTAGGCGCCACGCAGCCTTATTGTCAAGGTAGTCGTTCGTCAAGGCTTGTACTGGCCCACTACATTGCACGATGCCTAGGACCTTGTGCAGAAATACCAAGGATGTTAGTGGATGGGCCACAATGCCAAGGCTCCACCAACTCCTCTGCAACCACTTCTCCCTGTATGGCCTTTCGCAAGATGGGGGCTCGACATCATCAGGCCATTCCTTCCAGCTAAAAGCAGCTTCCACTTTGCCTTCGTCACAATTGAATACTTCACACGATGGGTCGAAGCGGAGCCCGTCGCAAAAATCACAATGATGGTGGCTAAGAAATTCATGTGGAAAACCATCATCTGCCCCTACAGGGTACCCCAGGAAATTGTCACCAACAACTAGCTCGCAATTTGACTCTGCTAAAGTCCAGGATTTTTGCAAAGGCATAGGAACAAAAATATGCTTCGCATCGGTGAACCACCCCGAATCCAACAAAGTCGCCAAAAGGGCCAACGACAACATCCTAGCAGGACTCATGAAGCACCTGGTGGGCATGTCTAAGGGCCTCTGGCCCGAGGAACTCGTCAAGACACTCTGGGCAATCCGAACCTCACCCACAAGACCAACAGGGTTCTTACCCTTCAAGCTCCACTTTAGAGACGAAGCCATGACCCCTGGACGAGCTCACAGCGCGCTCCCTACACACCCAGAACACGTGCACCGCGGGCGTGTAGTATCCCTTAACCTCCTCGAGGAGGATCGACTACAAGCCATCGCGACAATGACAAGATATGCTAAGGGAGTCACCGCATCATACAACAAGAAGGTCAGGCTGTCACTCTTAGGCCCAGGCGACATGGTACTCAAGCGCATGGCCAACACCAACACAGTAGGAAAGCTGGAGTCCAAGTGGGATGGCCCATACATTATAACCCGCATGACAAGGGCGGGCTTGTACCACCTCACAACGGTGGACAGAGATCCTGTCAGTCACACCTGGAATGCAAAGAGCCTTCGCAAATTCTACCCCTAGTGGCACCAGGAGCTCTGACCTAGGAGGAGATCCACTTTTCTAGCTTTTGCATCAAACTTCGGCACATGACCAAATCATCCTTGTAAAACCCAGTTGCGCCTAGATGAAGCCTCGAGGCCATAGGGCCGAACCAGGTCATGTAACCAACCCTCATGTACGCACTTTGGCATATCGCCTACATAATGAAAAGCACAATTGGGGCCAACACGATGGCAAAGATAAACAAAATCCTACACAGGTGGCATATGTAAGCCCACCACCGTGGCACCAAGGACACCGCGCATGGCTGAAATGCCCTTATGCACACCTAGACGCCTCATGCAAGTGCGCGGTGTACAAAAAATTATGGAGGACGGCGCTCGGCTTCGCCTCCCCCTCGCTAGCTTTGGGCTCCCCATGAGCCCTATCAAAATAGTATGGGGCACAGCGCTCGGCTTCGCCTCCCCCTCACTAGCTAACCCCAATGTGAGCCTTCCTGACAAAAGAATTGGACACGACATTAGCAATAGCACCTTGCATATAAACATCACACACAACTTTATTCATCACAAGCAAGGATACGTTACAATATTACAAGCGCGAAGTGCACGTCAAAGAAAATAATTAAAAAAAAATGAATCATATTTTTTCATTCTCGTTACTATACAGCGACCACTCTATGAGTTCGTCGTCCGAGGGCCTCATTCGCAGAAACTTGAGAAGATCCCACTCGGCATACTTGGCGATGCCCGAAGGCTCAAATGCAGCCTCCTTGAAGGCCGATTGCGAAGCCGAATAATCCCCACAAGTTTCATTTGGCGGATTCGAAGGTGCACCCCCGGGTTGTGCAGTCGAACCACTCCCAAAAGCGAATGGCTTCACAACGAGCAGCAGCCAACTTACGCTGACAGAGCAGCATGAACTCATCCATCGTACCTTCAAGGTTTGCGAGGCGCCACCTTTGACACTTCGCATTGAGGCAAACGATGCCTCGATAACAAACCTGTAGGGGTCACACAGACCGGAGGTAGCACTCTGACTTTGGCTCATGAGCGGGAGCCAGCATCTTCGCTGCACACCTCAGGAAGGCGGGTGAGGCACCAGTACCTCCGGCAGGCACCCTACAAAAAACACGAGCCGAGGGAATACGACAATAAGCGAAGTTAAAGCATACGCAACGAAGAAAAAAAAAACATTTCCATTTCATTAAAAAAAAGATGACTTTACAAAAGGGGGCACAGACACTCATCCCTCTAGAACCTAACGCTTGAGGCACAAAAACAAGGCCCCAGAGGGGAACCTGTCCTACGACCCTAGCAAAATACAAAACTAAAAACCCAAAGGACTAAGGGAGAGGCCGCTCGGAACGAGCCAAGGGTCACATCTTGTCGCCGGTGGTAGCCCCCAGGTTAGTGGCCAATGCCGACCGGAGTGACCTATGCATGGTGTCGCACCCGTGAGCAGACCAGAAGCCTTCAAGGAAGGCATTGCTCACCCAGCGCGTATGCCGAAGGGTGCCTTAGACTTCCTCCATAGTCACAGGGGTCACAGAGTTGTTGGTGATGGCTGAAGGGAAACGGGTAGGCTACACTAGCGCAAATTAAAAATTCTACCCGTAAACCAAGATCACTGCAGTTATAGATCACGGTCTTACCACTAGACGCGCAGGTGCGGAAGTTGATGCAGCGCGTCGGGCGATGTAGTTGTACCAAGTTGATGCGATGCGTCGGGCGAGTAGTCGTACTACTTCCTCGTCCTCGTCGTGGCGCCCCACGTCTGACTCCTTTCTTGCGGTTCGTCCCAGCGCCACGATGCGGCGCCTTCAAAGGTATCCACGTGCGGGAGGAGCGGCGACGCGGACTACTAGATCGCGCGGCGACTAGGGCGTGGGAGAGGTGGCGGCGGGGTTTGGGGATGTCACGAAAAACTCAACCCTCAACCGGCGCCCCGCCCTCCTTTTATAGACGTCCTTATAATGGGCTTCTACGAATAGAGGCCCATTAGGACTCAATGCCCGATCTAATTCGGATCCAATCCGAATTAGGCTTCACCCATAAGTGTGTGACCCTATGGTTCACATATGTTTAGACATGACGCGAGTACACATACTTGGTCAATAGTTGGTAGCGGCCTCTAGCAAGGCGTGCCAACTCCTAAACATACGTAAAGATCATATCGGACGAACCATCACAACGTTATGTACATGCCAATCCCTTTGCCTCATGATATTCGGTCGAGCTCCAAGTGACCACTCTTTCTCGATCCTGTGATCCGGAATCCCTTACTAGGTTAACTCTTAACCTTAAGTAGCATGGCCATGCATTTACGGATCCGATCACTCGAGGCCCAGAGATATCTCTCTCGTAGAGAGGGCAAATCCCATCTCGACCGACCATGCCTCGCAAACATGCTTCATGACAAACCCGAAGCTACCTTTATAACTACCGATTCACGGAGTAGCGTTTGATAGCCCCTAAGTAGGTCGATTCACATCTCAAGTACATGCGACAATCTCGGGTCTAAGGACAAGGCGTACACATTGTGTAGAGAGAACCATAAGAATAATTACTATGTCTCATGTTGGGTCGGTCCAACCCCATGTTCTAAACATGTGTCCACATTATTGGTTTGACATCTCCATGTCTATGACCTGTGAAACATGGTCATCAACCGATACATGTGCTAATCCATCATTCACGTGTGTCCTCACATGAACTCCGACTAGGGACAACTTTAGAATAACCATACAAGTAAAGAGTTTCACAAACAAGTCACATACTTGTTAATCAACACAAAGGCAATATTCAAGGAACATTTATTAAATCACGGATACAATGAAATATCATCATCAATATGATTGTCTCTAGGGCATATCTCCAACAATGGCGTCGACGTGCTTGCAGCCTGCCATGTGCATTGTGATGTCACCCTCGCATAGTGATCCCCGTAGGCCCAGACGGCTTGCATGACGACTGGGGCAGTGCACCCTAGCCATTACAGGGTCACGTCGACATCCTGGACCTCATGACGGCGCGTGGGGAGGGGGGACGGAGCCATGTTCCCTCACGGCCCCCTCTAGGGATGCCATCGCCCCCCAGGCCGCTTGGGCCACAAAGGACGAAAGCTCCCGCTCGGTCCAGAACTCCCCCTCCAGGCAAGTCCGGGCGGACTCCAGTGTGGGGACCCCGGTAATTATCTCCATAAGACCAAGATTAGACAAGGTCTTAGGGACATAATTACGGTCTCCGGTAAATGAATTCCAATTTAACTCTATCCAAGTGAGAGGCTTAGCCGAATACTAGAGCCTCAACGATCATGCGCGCTGCTCCTTTGCGAGCGCTACATGATTGTCGATTCTCTTTCGATTCGAATCACTACACTTAGCGAGTTAAATGGGGATCCATTAACAATGAGTATGACATATATTGGCTCCCAAGATCAACAAACAATATACTCATACCCTCATCCAACGTTGGTTACATCCATACAACGCATACAACAAGAGATAAAAGACATCTTGCATAATAGTCAAAGTCTGACTTATTACATACGTGCCGACCGCCAAATTCAAAGTAAAGTATCAAGTAGCAGCGGAAGCAAGTAAAATAAGCAAAAGACCAGCGATGGTATGCCCATCACCCATCGGCAACCGATCGGGGTTAAATGATAGCACACTACTCGTTAGTGTCACCCAAGTCCATACTAACAAGATCGTCGGACTCATAATCTTCCTCACACGAAAAGGCCGACAAACATCCGGCCGAGTACAAGTGTACTGCAAGTCTTACACAAATAAAAATAGTTATGCATAAGGGTCATTCAAAGGATGGCTCATATCGGTTTAGTTTTGCGAAGGAGACGCAACAAATAACATCCTACACATACTAGTTTTTCATGTGCCCATTTTACAATCAGATTTGAAATAGAAGTAAAGCATATGGTAAAGCATTTCAGTAATAAACAATTTAATCATACAAAGACCAAAGTGGCAGCCCACTTTGATGTACTAAACACATGAACATCCCGTTCATGACGAATACCAAGTTCGACCACAATTTTAATTAAAAGTCTAACAATAAGCGACCACAAATTTCAAGTTGTCGTCCATAGCAGTGGACACGGCTATTCGAATAGATTTATACCTGCGGGGTGTACTACTTTACCCACACGACTTGATTAGCCCGTAAGCCTCGGATGCCTCCGAATATAGCATACTTCCTATGGTATGCCGGTAAGATAAATCAAGATATGGTCGTTTTAGCAAGAAGATTCCATTAGGTTAAGTCCCTCAACCTGGGCTCCTAGGAACATAAGACGTTACGGCCTCTATGCCCTATCGGCCCAAAAAGGAACATAGGATTTTCACGGTCCCATGCCCTTACAATTTCACCACCGTGGGACCCAACACAATAAAACCTTCCCCCTACTTAACCATACGGCTCCCAACCCGCGTGTGGCAGCACGAGTGTTGCTTGAATAGCAGGTACCCAAAGTTCGGTCCTTAATTGTCCAGACAAGCCCTTCCACTTACCCAATGCTCGTGCACAAAGCACCATCACTAACCAACACTTGTCCAGACCAAAAAGCCCATTTAAAATGAAAAAATTTGTCTCATAAAACAGCTACAAAGATCTGAAGTAAAAACATAAAGTAAGAGTTGTGTTTATCCCAAAGCCGCCGGGTTATTCCCGACGACCGAACTACCGTATCTAGACTTGCATGGCTAAGCAATTCTATAACCCATAATTCACACATCCTATCTTAAGCATATAGGAGTTGGCATAATTCAAGATTAACCTCAAGCATATGACGTAACTAAACTACACATCACAAAAATATTGACATAGTCAAAATAGCATGCAAGCAATTATCATTGCACTATCTTAACCAAAGCGGGATCAAATATGATGCAAAGAAAGTTCAAATGATGCTTGCCTTGCTGGTACAGTAGCTGCTCACTCTTAGTAGCGTAAGTGTCGATATCAATATGCTCGGGATCTATATAATTATAACATCAAATAAATACAGAAAACAACTCAAAAACCAAAATGCTCAAAAATGCATGATTTTCTACAGTAGTTAGGTTATGATTTTATATGGATTTAGGTAAAAGAATTATTCCATTTGGAGTTATGAATTGGAAGTTATGCTATTTTGAATTCAGGTTTCATTAACCTAAGTTATGTAATTTAACTATTTGGCCAAAATTTGTAGAACAGTGGTGGGGTAAAGGATTACATAGGTAAATAGGTAATATTAAGACAAGTTCAAAACAGTTGAGTTTGTCCTATTTGGAGTTTTTATGATTTAGTTATGTATTTTCAAAGTTATCAGCCTTTTATAGTATAACAATAATAGAGTTAAAGATTATATTCTCCCAAATATGGTTTCTGTGACAGAAGTAATATGGAGACCATTTTTAGAATTAAGTTCATTGGAAATGAAAATTATCAAAAGTGGTCTCACTGTTTTTGGAGTTTCCAATGATTACTTATGCATTTTTGAAGTTATCAGTCCTTTTCCTATTGCAACAATAATGGTTTTAATGGATTAATTTCTAAATAAAGCTATCTGCTATAGAGACATATTTGAAACCTATTTTAAAATAAACTTCACTTAATATGAAAAATATCAAAACTGGTTTCATACATTTTGGAGTTGATTTGAATTAGATATGGATTTTTTGAAGTTACATGATTTTTCAGTGTAATAATAATTCACTATGGAATTTATATTTGCATTTAATACTTTTAGAACTCGCACCTAGTTAGCCTAGAGAGTGACAAGCGGCCCGGGTCAAGGAATCGACCAGTCAACATTGACTTGGGTTGGTGAAGGCTCGAAAGCGTATTTACAAAAATCGTCTTCCACTACCAGAACGTGTAAAATCATTCTAAGCATAAAAGGAATACGTTTTTCCTTAAACAAAACATACTTCACAATCTACACTTCCACTTACCAGCCCTATGGCCCACATGTAATAGAGACGTTACTGCTTTAAGACAACCACTTAATACTCTAAGCAATCATTAACGCTAATTAAACCGAGATTTTGTTAATTAATCTAGCTACTGTTTTCGGACGAAAATTACGACAACGAACAAGACGCTCCTCGCGAAGCTGCCGACGGCTCGCCGGCGCGGTATTTCTCTGGCGCGTGAACCAAGACCACAAGCGGAATCCTTATAACCCTACGCATCTTTTGGTAGTCGAGCATGGCCGAGATGAACCAAGCGCGCGCGAGAAGAGTGCGGCGCGCAAGTCTGCTTCGAGAGGATAAACGATATGGCGACACATTGAGCAAAATAACGAATGCACGAGTATCACCGAGGTCCGAGGAGCTCACCGAGAGACACGTGGTGGTGAGCTCGCTAGAGGATGGTGGCGGCGAAGACCCACGACGGCGAGGAAGCTTCACCGCGGAGAGTCGGTTGGAGAGGAAGAAGAGCTTCAGCGACGATTGGGGAAGCTCTAAGGCATCCACGCGATGCTCGACACCGAAGCTGGACTAAGCTTGGTCGCAGGAGATGAAGGAGAAAGTGGCTCTCACGGCGAAGAGGATAGAAACTCCAAATACTTGGGCCCTGCGGAGGTTTGAGCGAATTGATTGAGGGGAAAGATCACTTGTGGCCTAGGACGCAATATGACGCACATAAGAGGACAAGGGCTCACGGACACGAAGATGACGGCAGTAGGCCGGCGGTGGCCTTCGGGGCGCGCTCTGGAAGCAGTGGGTGCACAAGTTTGCCCCAGACCCTACAAGCAATGGCAAGAGCCCTGATGAGTAAAAATGGAGAAGGTATACAAGAAGAAGGCTAGGGGATGCCATGGATCCAAGTTTGCAGAAGGTTTGAGGAAGAGCTTCTTCTCCTCGCCACCGAGAGGAGAATGGGCGAAAGAGAGAGAGGGAGGCGGGTTAAAGCGGAGAAGATGACGGAGGAAGAGGCGGCGTTAGGCAGGAATGCTCGGGGACTGGTCGGGAGGGGCGGTGGCTTACGGCGTCAACAGAGCTGGCTCAGAGGTGCTCGGGCGCGTGGCGCTGAGCTTCTGCTCGCGCCTGCCCGAGGTTGAAGACGAGCGCTGGCGCGTGGGTGGGGCGGCAGCGATCGCGAAAAGGCTGCTGTGCGCGGCGGTTGGGTTGCACCACAAAGCATCGGGCTCGGTCGGACGAGTTGGACCACACGATTTAAAACCGGCGGCGAGGATGTGGTGGCCGTTCGAAGTGGCCCGAACAGCCCACTCCGTTTGAGCCCTCCGATGTTGATCCGACGGTCGGGGTGTGAGTGCGTTTAGGCGGTGCGGTGCAGTCAAGTGGCAAGGGGCTCGGTCGAAATAGTGGTGGGTTCGAGCCAAATGAACAGTGCTGAGCCTGAGTTTGAAAATAGATTTGACCAACAAGAAGAAAGGTTTGACCGAGGCTTAAAAATAGGAATAAAATTCTTAAAATCATGAAATAATTTGTGGGGGTTCCTGGGATAGTCTAGTATTCATAAAAATTATGAAACCCCACTGTTCATATTAAAATTTATGACATTTAAATTCAAACATGTTGTATGTCTATGAATGTTGTTTGAATTTTAATTGGGTTCAAACTAGTCCCAAAAATTTGGGAAAAATTATATTAATTCATGATAATTAATGTAGTTTTTAAATAAATTGATTCCAGATGATGATCACAACTTTTTATTACTGATTTGAAGTGAAATGTGAATTTTGATGTGTATGTTCACCTCAAATTAGATTTTCCAAGTACAATATATTATGGAAATGTTTTGAAATCAATAATGCATGCTAATGAAATACATATTAATCCATTTTAATTGCTGGGGCTGGGAGCAAGAGTCTCCCTCGCAGCCTCTCGCATCATCCCCCTCGAACACTACTACAAACAAAAACGAGGAGATGGAAGTTAAAAAAAATGGGATAGAACTTACATATCATTCATGTCCAGGGGTTGGTGGCACTTCCCTCGTATCTTCCGCTTCCGGAGCATACACATGTGAGGGGGTGCTCCCTACTGAGGACTCCTTAGGATTGAGGCTCGCAGTCCCGAAGGCTCCGACCCCCACCTCAACACCCCAAGCCACGCCACGACCCAGGGACAGCGGTGGTGAAGGACGGGACAGCGGCGAAGGGCATGCCGGTGGTAAAGGACGCATTGGGGGTGAAGTGTGGGCTGCACGCTTCAAAGGCCTCAGGTCTTCAGGCGTTGCGTCAGAGGGTCCAGGCTTGCCCAAAGGGCCCAAGTCACTGCTAGCCCTTACCTCTACAAGGGGACCGTCGGAATGGAGTTCTACACCTCACCCTCCTCATTGGTGTGAGGTAATTTCCTCTTCCCCTCATCCGGTTCGGCCCGCTCTGCCAAACAATCCCCCTAGTCTTGGTAGGCCCTGTTAACGCAGGGCTCCCGCACAACGAGGGCGCGTCGAGAGTGCTCGTACATTGTGTACGGGCTGAGGAGCATCTCCAACCGCCTCATCAATAGGCACCACTGCATAACCACAACAAATATGTGTTAGCTTCAAAAAAAAACTCCTCGAAAAACAAAATTACCCACCATCCAGGCCCTCCATCTCGATCACGGGGAGGTGACGCACTTCCGCACCGAGAGAGAGATTCCAGCCCTGGGCGAGGGGCCAGACCTGGAATGCACATAACTCCTCCACGAGGTCCCAGGTCGACATCTGCCTCATCGCATTGAGAAACATCTGTAGGCACGCCTCTTCCCCTCCGATCAGCTGGACCTTCGCAAAGGAATGAGGTTGATGAGGCCCCCGGAGGGGCATAGGCTGCCAGTCGAGGGCGAGGCATGGTAGAATCACCTCTGTGTACACTCAGTCTCCCACCGATTACGAGACGTGGGAGCTGGCATGTACTGCAACTTCAAGGCCTTCGACTGGAAGTTGACGCTACCGAAGTTTGCCACCACGTTGGTGCCCTTTTTTCTCTTCGGTTAGCACCTGGCGTCGTGCAGGTACGCCAACAAGGGCGCGCTACCCTCCACCCCTCAGCCCGCATCGTCCACTCAAAGTTGCCAAGCCGCACGATGGAGTTGGGAGTCAACTGCGCCAACTCCAAGCCATAGAGGCACCAACTCCGAGCGGTTTTGTTCCATTTCACCATCTCAACAAAGCAGTGCAAAGACTTGCGAAGCAGAGGAACTAAAAAGCAAGGTGAAGATTAACGAAGGCGAAGGCAAGAAATTAGGGTTCTAAGAAGCATGAAAGAACAAAGGAAGGGTGCCCAGGCCATTTTATAGGCCATAGGGCACCACCCACGAGGTGGCGCAGTCTGACATGGGGTGCGGGGCTAGGAGACCCTGCCACGTGACCCACTCATGGTGCGCACATGAGTTGTTGTTACTTCCATCAATGCCACGACGCACGATAATCAACGATGCACATTAAACCCCAGCATGACACACGAAAATCAAGAAAAGGGCATTAACCTCCCTGCACTCCGTGCGCAAATCGACTAGGCACAATAACTCCAGCTGCCCACGTGTGGACCATGAGGTGGCCCGCCACTATGGTGCTTCACCAGGCCGAAAAGGACGGTGTGCCTAGACCCTTCGGGGTAACAAGGCGCAATTTCAGCCATGACGAAGCAAGACCTCGACCATGAGGGGCTCCTGTCATAGGGGCGTCCCACTAGCCCCAACAACCTGACAAGACACCAAGCTAGGGGTACACCTCTCTCTAGGGCACCTCGCATGCAGCAAAGGGGGGGGTCTGTGGAGCCTTCACTCCGGGCTTGCCTCGTTGGGAGGAAAGGGTACAAAAAGGCTGCCTAAGGCTGCCTTGAAAGAAGAGTACATCATGCCCTGGAGCAAAGGGGTCCCGAGTGCCCTCGCTACAGGCCACCTCACATGGAGCGAAGGGTGTTCGTGGAACCTTGGCTCTGGGCCCTCCTCGTAGGGAGCAAATGGTATAGAAAGGCTACCTAAGGTAGCCTCGACAAAAGAGTACATCATGTCCTAGAGCGAAGGGGTCCCAAGAGCCCTCACTCTAGGCCACCTCGCACGGAGCGGAAATGGGTCCTGAGGGCCCTTCACTCTAGGCCACCTCACATGGAGCGAAGGGGGTCTATGGAGCTTTCGCTCAGGGACCTTCTCGCAGGGAGCGAAGGGAGCAAGGCCACTAGTGGACCGGGAGTATAGGTGTGGCAGACCAAGCCCATGAAGACCTACCGTGCACTAGAGGTTACACCTAAGGAGGTGCAAAGACCCTGAAGCCCCTATAGACATAGAACCTTTTTAGAGATAGAATTGTAATCTCATGTACCCTGAATGTAACACTATAAATAGCTTTTTTTTCCCATGTGGTTAGGGGGGACTTTTTGGAACAATAAAAACACATTTAATACACTTCGATACCGTTCCTCAGCTCTAAGGGCCTTCAAGGTTTCCCCCTTTACATTGTAAGGGGTCCAGGGGTTTCCCTTCCTCTACGGTCTATTTTGTAACTACGACACTACACTGGGCGGATTTTGGATGATCTCATCCATCCGTTTCGTATTCAACGCTGGAGATGCAGTTGTGCCCTTTTCCTTTAAAAAGTCCTGAAGGGACAATGTCGATAGCAATAAGCCATGTTTGAAGGGGCTGATGCTGAGCTGCCATCCACGCACGAATACACTCCCATGCTTCCGGGGGCACTTTTTTTGGTCAAAGATCATAACTAGTAGCTAGTGAGTGCCTAGCTAATCTCTTAGACCTTGATGAAAAGCTGTTACATAGAGAACAAGGACGTGATGCCCATGCTTCAAGGAACAAAGGTTCCTTGCAAGCCATAACAGACAAGATTATGACACGCATTTACACATTAGAGACATATCAGATAACAACCGAACTTTCTTTTCCATTTCTTGTTTGAAACAATGGCGCGAGCTCTGCCTCATTCCATGAATAGAGAGGAGAGTTTGCAAGCACCAAACCACCAGTAACAACACCTTTTAACAATGCCATCACCTCTTAACAACCAAATTCTTTTCCATTTCTTCTTCTTCAATTTTTTTTTTTTTTTGCAGGAAATGAAAACTGCAGGAGCCTAACTTAGGGCATGGCAATTGGTAAATATGGCGCTGCATGGCAGCGGCTACATCCATGATCCATCCCGTTTGGCGTGTGATACCAGCCATATCTGGTATGGATAGAAAAAGATCCAATCCGGCCGGCTTGTTGAGAGGAGGCGTGCGCATGGTCGCCACTCCGGCCGTGGTCGCATTACACGACTGCTGCGGTGATGGATACGGAATGCAACGTCTCGGCAACGACCAGGACGCTCGTGTCGCGTCCGTTGGAGTTGTTAACGTCTTGGCTTTGGTTTTTGCTAGATTTCATGTTCAGGAGTACGGCTGGATGGGAATGGGATGCATTCGACCCCTCGTTCGACGGAGTGAATTGCGTCGCTGTTATTGTTGCAATCGCATGGATATCTTTCACTTGGGTCTCTGAACTTCAGAATTCGGTTAGTTCTTTCTTGTCTCAACTCTCATGCAAGAATATGGTAATTAAGTCGTGAGATTTTCGTATAGGTGATTGATTTAGGCCGACAGGCGCAAGTTTAAGAATTCTTTTGTACATAACTATTTTGTATTATGTAGGGATTGTCTATTCATAAGGTGATTAAAATTTTCTTAAGTATAAGTCATTTTTTTTATCCATTGGATCAATATCCAATCATATAACACATCCATCTCTACACAAATCCAATGGTTATAACAAGTGACTTAAACTTAAGAAAATTTCATACAACTTAAAAGTAACAAGACTGTTTGTTTATTTGAATATATATACAGTAGGATCCTTTCCTACTGTTTTCATTCAAAAAAAAGTTTAAAAATTCTCTATGCAATACAATATTGGATTAATAGTGCAAGTTTAGCAACTTAATTTGAGTTCTCGGATCCATAGGTTTAGTAAGACAAGCCTTTATACTTTACACAGATTTAAGAACCCCACGGTGCAATTTACTCTACGGCCTTTTGTTGAGAGATCTCGTAGTCTTTCTCTCGTACACCTGATAAAGTAGTGAACAAGATGGAATGAATGGACAAAGGAACAGAAAGCAGCATATTAGGAAGGGCCATCGATGCGCCGCCGCATCGCCACGGCGGCCGGCGCGTCGGGGAACCTGCCCACGGCGGCCATCGCCGACACGTCCACGGCCCTGTGGCTAACGCACCCGTCAGCAGCCCGACCGGTTGGTCCCGGTGCTGCCTCACGGCCACCGGGCCCTCCCGACGCTACCCGCGCCGCTGCCGGCGCGCTCCGACGCGACGGACACGTCCCCGGCGCTCGCAGTCACCACGCTCCACTGGATGCTCGCCTCGCTGGGCTCGTAGGGGCAGTCGTCGATCATGAGGCTCTTGATCTCGAACAGGTCCGAGCTCGACTCGCTCCCGACGTCGTCGTCGTCGCCGTTGCTTCCGCCTCTGCTGACGCCGGCGTTGACACCGCCGCCGCCGACACCGTTCGCCGGCACGCTGACTTTGACCGGAGCCAGGAGAGTGAAGCTTCCCCTAAAGCTTGCGCTCGTGTACTCGGCCGCCTTCTCCTCCCTTATCACCTCCTTCCTATGGCTGCCACTTTGCCGTGCCAAGATTCAAATTTGGCGGGAGACCAGCAGCGACCACGCCATGGTTGCCGTCTCCGGCTAGCCCGAGGCCAGCCTTCTCCATCCTAAGGCCCCTGTACCACTCGATCCTACTCGCCGCCGGCTCGCCCGAGCCGGCGGCTTCCGTCGCCGCTCCGCTGTCGACGCCCACGGCCCGCTTCCCGGAGCACGAGCGCAGGAGAACGCCGACCTGCAGGCAGCACTTCTTGCCGCGGTATCCCGGCACGCGGCGGCTAGCGTCCCGGAGGAGCACGGTCTGGCTGTTGGCGCTGGCCCCCGAGCCGTCGCTCGCCGCTGACGTCCACGCCGGTTTGCTCACCGCCACGACCGGCCTCACCTCCGCGGCGGCCGTCTCCACGGGCACCACCACCGCGGCGGCGGCCTCCTTGTAGTCTCCGTCAATTGCGCCCTTGAAGTACCTCTCGGCGGCGAACACGTCGAGCTCGCCGTCGGCGTACGTGCGCCTCCGACTCGCCGTGCTCTGCGGCGGCAATGGCCGCACCGCGCCGGCGTCGACCGCCTCCTGGACGAGGTCGAGGTAGGTGGGGAAGGCGCCGTTCCGGCGCCGGCCAAACAGCACCTGCTCATAGTCATATGTCACCTTAACATCACAATTTCTTGAGTTCTCCATTTCTGGTGCAATCAAACACTAGCACGGGTAGTATCAAGTATGTGCCACAAAGAAATGGTGTGAATATCCACACTTATATAGGCATCACAAAAGGATATATATATATATATATGTGTGTGTGTGTGTGTGTGTGTGTGTGTGTGAAAAATACTTCTACTCCTAGAGTAGTTACTCCCACCTCTGATATACTACCTAAAAGAACTTGACATACTCCATTATCACTTTAGGTATACTCATATACTAATTATAAAATACTCCAATGTGAACCACACAAAAAATTGCAAGAGAGTCTATAGTTTTTAGCATATTTTGTAAATACCTTCCTATTCGCATATAAAAAGAAGTATGTCTAAAAAATTGTACATACCACCCATGAAAATGTGTAAATACCACATATGTGGTCTTATATACTCGTATACTACACATGCATACTCTCAGTTGCGCAAGATACTCTCTACGTTGTGAGATACAAAATATGAAGTAACTACTCCCGGGAGTAGGATATATATATATATATATATATATATATATATATTTCACCACTTTTTATATACAAATAAAATGGTTTGATTATTCAACAACAAAAATGTATAATGCTAATTTGTCTCTGTGAAGCAACTGTGAAGGCAACAGGGAGGAGATAATGAGGCTGTGAACTGTTTCAGAGAGAATGGTTGGAGCACTCTGGGCCATGTGTTTTTCTTGCAGCATTTCTTGGAAATTATAGACCTGAGCAATTTTGCAATGGAGATGGTGGTTGGTGCCTTACCATCCACAAGTCATAGGAGTTGATGCAATAATTTTGATGCACTTGTTGTTAAACTCTTAATTTCAAGCTGTTATGCAGTGCAAGGCAGATGGTGACATACTGACATGCATGCCAAGGGAGCAGTGAAACCTTGGTCGTTTCTTGTCCATTAGGGGCATGTAAGACACAAGGGAAATTTGAGGAACAATGATGCTTGTCTCCTGGTAAGACATGGATTGAGATGATAAGGTTGTTGTGTGCATATATACATGCGAGATTTGGTGCGGAAATCATTTTCGGCGCATTTTCGATGTATATATAATCGGCAGGAACGAAATTAAGAAAACGTCGCATTTTGGCGCCAAATGACAGGTAAGGAGACAGGCAAACACAAGGTACTATCTGAAATTTGTTTGTTTGTTTCAGGTAGAATTAGACCCTTTGTTGTGTCATGTAACAGATCAGTTTCAGACTTCTTGCATGGAATGATGAAAGATGGAATCGATGCAAAGGGAAGAACATCAGTGAGAGATGCAAATTAAGAGGGTATGTCTTACGTGCGGGGAATAGTTCTGCTGCATTCACAGTTCACAATATGCTACTACCACAACCATAATATAATTGCAGCATAGATTATTCTGATTAGCACAGAGTCACTCATTACTAGCGAACAAAAGGAGCATAAGATTGCCAGGACAATTATATAGTGTCTAACCAAGTTCAGATCCCAACATGATATGAGACACTGAAACTTGTCTGGCTAGAAGATTGATCATTTGGCTGCGTCCAATTTCAAAGTTTGAAACTGCGAGTGAATTGAGGGATTTCGATTTGATATGAGAAATTGAATATCTCGTGATAAATTGGCAACTCATCACCCACCACATCTGGACCGTCCGTTGATTCATCGGGTGGCTCTGGATGCCCCAACTGCGCGCTACAGTGCCCTCTCTGACTTTGCTCTCTGATGCCAGAGGATCCTTGTCCGAAGGAACGAATAATTAAGGATTCACGCGAGGGTTCAACACTCCACACTAATCTTCTCCACGGGAACTGCGGCATTTGCTCCTTGGCCGCTTGGGCCGAGACAAATCGAGTTTTTCTCCTCTCTTTTGACCTGTGTTTTGGAGGTGTCTTTCTAAGTCGCACCAATCAGATTATGCGTGTCTCAAATCTGAATCATGTAGTATGCGGTTATTTTTCCTTCTTTTGCTTGTAATCAAGTGAATATTAGCTGCAGAGCTCTGGCTTCAGACGCAAATTAAGGTCCCGTTTAGAACGAAGACTCTCCCAATAATTTCATAGAAAACCCCATATTCAGTGGGAGTGGATGCTACTTTTACTCTCGCTCGCTCCAAGCGGGCAATGTTCTTCACATGTTTATGCAATTAGTGCATTTATATCCCAATGTCGCAAACTAAAGGTATATACAATAGTACAGATAACTGTTGTCTATAACAACTCTTCATATCATCTGTACACAGCACTAAAATCAGCTTATATAATATGTTGTCTTTTTACCTATCTCTATAAATCACACAATCTTTTAATATTTTTATTGATCTAAGAAATGTAGTTGGATAGTCTCCTTAGTTCTGATGATACAGTGGGCTACAGAAATATAGACAGCATATTTTTATCTCTTTATTCTCTTTCATCCACATCAGTTTAAATTCTATATAGCAGATACTATAAACAGCCTATTGTACATAACCTAAGAGACCACGTCCGGCTGCCTGACAATTACAAACATTTTACTTTAGGAAATAAATTTCCACTAACGTGTGGCTCGACTCTAGCACCGGTAGGACATCTATGTTGGTGGCAGTCCCCAAAGAAAAGCATGACGCCACGTATGAAACACGGGAATTTTTCTACTTTCTATGGGAATTGAATTACTTTGTTGAAATTGATGTGTAGTTTTCTTTCTGAGTGGATTGTACTGTTTGTTTTGACATGCGGGCTCTACTGATCAAACTGTAAGAACACCACAAAATGGTGGTACTACGATATAGCAATCTAGCATTAATAAATAGCTCCAAAATAAATGTCGCCTATGATGTTTCATGCAATATTTCAGGCAAAAGGAGACACACGTATAAACTTGTTGACCACATCATGTCTATATATTTGCTATCTTATAAGTTCAATTATGGACCCTACCATATATTATTATATATGAAAAGAATGCCAAATATTATTCAGAAATCTCAAAATGTTATTCAGTGATTATGAAGTTCAATGATCGAACAGGTCTGATCGAGTCGTTTGACCGATAACCCAACATTATTCGCGGCTATCCTTGAAAATAAAAATAATAAAGTTCTTGCATTTTCCTTCTTATTTTCGTAGTCAGCATCTGGAATCCTGGAGATGCCAGACGATGATGACATTGATCAAGATATTATTAACACGCACGTCATAGCTTAACACATGAACATTGCCACCACGACTCGATTTCCACTTGATAATTACAACCTTCATTACAAGCTAACAGCAGATGCACCCTACTAGGAAATCCGGGTGTTTTCCAACTGGGCTGGATATTTCCCCTAGCTAGCCCAAAGTTAAACATGGTGTAAATCAACCAATTCCCAATCAGCTTCCCGCGAAACCTGGGCAAATTGCCCTGTTCATGCATATTTCTCCATGCTCTTAAATAATTGTACGGGAAATTGTGAAATAACTTGAAACCATGAAAAAAAATAATAAGCTAGTGCAAAATTTTATGATCCATCGTACAAATACATTTTTAGTGAATACTGCTATCGATTACGGAAGCAATATAGCCCAGCTTTTTGCAACAGATATATAAAAGAATATTTTACATGATGGAGGGCTGGTTTTCTAAACAACTGAAATTACACTCTGGATTTTTTTGGGGGGTCATTAAGGCTTTTCTCCTTTTTGCTCTTGTTCTTGTTCAACTTCACCCTTGCCAACAAGCTGTTAACACAAATTATAAGTTAGCTCTCAAACACAACATCAGAACGTCGATGCTTCAGCTGTCATGGCAAATCATTAAAAGGCGTATTTCCAATAGTCAACCATGTCAAAATGTTAGATACTCACATGTCATGGAGTTCAAACAATTCAAGGAAAATATGAATGGGACATAAAGAACTAGAGCACAAACGGGAGGCAGAAATAAAGAACCCCCACTAAATAGCTATAATAATTCCAAAAATCAGTAGGATCCCAAAGACTCGTGCAGAAAACCATGGTGAATAAAAGTAGCACAAGGTAAAAACCATCACGCTGTAAGCCCAACATCACATGATGAACTCTGGGAGATTAGATGTCTAGGATATACAGTTGCAAGAAATTTCCATATGGTTCTGATGCGTCAGAAACTACATATAACTGTCATGTGGGGGCGCTACTACCAGCCGCCGCCAGCCGGCGCAGCCTCTACCGGCACATGACAGCCCCACCAATTCGGTACCAACCGAATAGCTATCCCCTTTTCCTTATCTCCACATTAGTTAGAGATAAGATATCTTAATTGGTTAGTTAGAGATAAGATTAACTATTTGAATAAGAGAGAAGCTTAGAGATGGATTGTTAGGGGCGGCTACTTAATAGCCAGCCGAATTCAGCATTGAATCAAGCAAGAAAATACCGGAGGTTACTCCACATGTCTGTTTCCCTCGCACTCCTACTTCCTGCATTCCTTCTTGTCGACAAACTCGGGTTGTGACAGTTTGGTATCAGAGCCAGCTGTCACATTTCCAATGGCCGACGCGATCACGCTCGAAGAAATTGCGAAACACTTGAAGCAGTTCAATGCCCAACTTGAGCAGCTACCGACCATGAGGGGCAACATCGACAACCTCAAGAATCAGACGGTCGTGCACAACTTAGCCGTTGCTCGGCTAGAGGGCGCTGGCGGTTCGGCCACCAGGAAGGGGAAGGCGGCGACCTCACTGAGAGGGTGGCTGAGGCCACCGAGCGGGGAGACGAGCGCCGACCACCTCGGTTCCATCGCCTCGAGTTTCGAACCTTTGACGGAAAAGAAGACCCGTTGCCCTGGTTGGACAGCGGACAATGGAGGAAGAGAAGGCCTGGCTTGCCTCGTACCATCTCGTTGGAGAAGCCAAACAGTGGTATTTCTGGCCTGAGCGAGACCGCAGCATTCCGACATGGCCATGATTCGTCGAGCACGTCAATTTGCGTTTCAGGCCTCCCATCCGAAACAATCCCCTCGGCAAGCTCGCGCAACTCCGAAGGACTGGCACGGTGGAGGCGTACCAGGAGCAATTCCTTGCGATCCTCTGGCGTTGAGGCCATGACCGAATGACAACAAACTCAACTCTTCACTATTGGCCTCCTCAACCCACTGCGTACCGACATTGAGCTACAAAACCCCTCCACCTTGGAGGCGGCCATCAGCTTGGCATGCACGTACAAGCAACAGTAGCAGGTGAACATGGTGGCTAAGACGATGATGACTCACCGACCGACCTCCGCCAAGGTTGCGATGTGCGCAACCAACACGGCGAGGCATCCGACACCAACGCCGGCCCCGAATGCCACGACCAGCCTCTCCAAAACCCATCGCTTTCAGTACCTGACACCGGATGAGATGGAAGATAGAAAGGCCAAGGGCCTTTGCGTCAACTGTGACGAAAAATTCTCCCGCAATCATCAGTGCAAGCGTCTTTTCCGGTTGGTCCTAGACTTCCCGGAGGGTGGCAGCGGCCAAGGTTTGGATACGGAGAAAGATGAGCCAGAAATTTCCTTGCACGCCTTAACCGGTAAAACGATGCATCTAGAGGTGCACATCGGCGATCAAAAGCTAGTGGCGTTGGTCGATTCCGGTTCGACCCACAACTCATCGCCGACTAAGCCGTACGGTGAACAAGGTTACGCCTGCAGCACTGCGCGGGCATGAACGTAGCAGTGGCCAACGGCGATCGCCTTACAAGCGCGGGCGTCTGCCGCGACATGGAGGTGCGGATCGCCAGAGGTTTTTCACTTGGACTACTACGCGATCGCCCTCAGTGAGTTCGATGTGGTGCTGGGAGTACAATGGCTTCGCACGCTAGGACCCATCCTCTAGGACTTCAACCGGCTCACCATGTCCTTCTGGCGAACCAATCACTGTGTCACATGGCAGGCCACGGCGGGGCAGACCACCGCACCCAGCGCACGGGCGTGCACACCACAGGACCTCGCCGAGTTCGAAGACCTGCTCGCCGAGGCCGTCGAACTGCTGCCACTGCGCACATGCGATCACCGCATCCACCTACCCGGAACACCGTCAGTGGTGGTCTGCCCCTATCGCTAGCCCGCCACACAGAAGGTCGAGTTGGAGCGGCAGTGTGCGAACATGCTACGTCACGGTCTCATTAGGCACAATACGTCAGAGTACTCGTCACCCGGTCTCCTTATCAAGAAGCAAGATGGGTCATGGCGTTTCTGCGTCAATTACCGCGCCCTCAACGACAAGACGGTGAAAGGACAAATTTCTCATCCCTATCGTCAACGAGCTGCTGCATGAGCTCAAGGGAGCTCGTTTCTTCACCAAGCTGGACTTGCGTTCAAGCTATCATCTAGTCCGAATGTATGAACCTGACATCAAGAAAACGGTGTTCCGTACACACGAAGGGCTGTTTGAGTCCTGACTGTTACGAACATTGGTTTATAACAGGGTAAACACCGCCAGGAAGAAGGCCGAGTGGCGTCGGCTTTGTGAGATGAGAGATTTGACTATAGACTTGGATGATAGAACCTTGGAAGGGAGACTAGATTAATTCATCTTTCTTGCTTGATTGATAATGGATACATGCTATCCCTTTTATAGAGACGACCCGACTTGACCCCTAAGAAACAATATCTATTTTTAAGGAAACTTATCTCTATTAGGTAGAATACATCTCTAAAGAAGTAAATCCAACTAATAAGAAAACTAACTATTCTATCTCTATTTCCTAACTAATGCACCCATGGGGCCTGGCGTGAATAGTGTGTGGCGCTACACTAGTGTCCGTACTGTTCATGGCTGTGAACAGTACCCGGCTCGTGACACTACTCCCCTCCTTTCGCGACAGCTCGTACTCGAGCTGTGGTGGCGGCCATGGCTGAAGCCCTAAGAGACCCTATGTTGACGAGAGGTCGTGACGCCGACGGAACATTGCATGGAAGATGGTTTGCAACGCTCCAATAGGCGTCGGCCGGTTGAGTGGAGAAGACAGTCGTTGGGCAACGGCTTTCTTCCTCGGCGAGGGCACCGTTTGTGCAACCACGGCCAGGGAGGTCAACGATGAAGAAGTCACAGACGAAATCAGAGATGCCTCCAGCGGCGTAGATCGCGCAGCAGCAGCTGCTCGTGCCTCCTTCTTCTCTTTTTCAATCAGCTTGGTAAGTTTTGACAGCGTCACTGTGGTTGCTGGAAACGCCACCGCCTCTTGTTGCGCCTTCTTCTCCTTCTGATCCGCAATCATCTTCTCTAAAGTAGCATGCATGTTGAGGAAGATGACCGCCATCTTCTTGTCGATGTCATTGGTACTCATGGCCATCTTGTTGGCGTTAGCCTTTATCATAGCCAACAACTCGGCGGCAGGTACCAAATTGTTATGAACCTTTGTTCATAATGGGGTAAACACCGCCGGGAAGAAGGCCGGGCGGCGTCGGCTTTGTGAGATGAGAGATTTGACTATAGACTGGGATGAGAGATTTGACTATAGACTGGGATGATAGAACTTTGGGAGGGAGACTAGATTAATTCATCTTTCTTACTTGATTGATAATGGATACATACTATCCCTTTTATAGGGACGACCCGACTTGACCCTTAAGAAACAATATATATTTTTAAGGAAACTTATCTCTATCAGGTAGAATACATCTCTAAAGAAGTAAATCCAATTAATAAGGAAAATAAGTATTCTATCTTTATTTCCTAACTAATGCACCCGTGGCGCCTGGCGTGAATAATGCGTGGCAATACAGTAGTGTCTGTACTGTTCATGGCCATGAACAGTGCCTGGCCCGTGACACTGACCAACGCCCCGGCGAGGTTCCAAGCCCTCATGAACGCCATCTTGTGCCCCATCCTTCAGAGCTTTGTGCTAGTCTTCTTCGATAACATTCTGATTTACAGTAAATCATGGGCAGAGTACCTTCGCCATGTATGCGTTGTCTTCCAACTCCTCCGCCAGCATAACGTCGTTCTCAAGCGCTCCAAGTGCTTGTTCGGCGAGACCTCAATGGCCTATCTCGGCCATGTCATCTCCGCAGCAGGCGTGGCATGGATAGCGACAAGATTCAAGCGGTGATGGACTGGCCCAAACCACGGACTTTGAGCACCTTGTGCGGTTTCTTGGGGCTCGCATGCTACTTCCGCAAATTCATTAAGGGCTTCGGCTCCATCGCTACCTCATTAACTACCCTGCTCAAGAAGGGTTCGCATGGAACAAGGCCACTGACCACGCCTTCGGTGCCCCCCAGAGAGCGCTAACCACAAGACCAGATGTGCGGTTCGACTTCATCGCCGCCTTCATCGTCGAGTGCGACGCGTCGGGCCCGACTTTAGGGCGGTTTTGCACCAAGGTGGTGGGCCTTTGGCATTTTTCACCAAGCCCATTACTCCACATCATGCCAAGTTGGTGGCATATGTGTGAGCTCATTGGGCTAGTATATGCCGTCCGCCATTAGCGCCCTTACCAATGGGGGCGCTCGTTCGTCGTACGCACCGACCACTACAGCCTCAAATACTTGCTGGACAAGCGTCTATCCACTATTCCTCAACATCGCTGGGTTAGCAAGCTCTTCGGCTATGATTTTGAGGTGAAATTTCAGTCGGATCGCCTGAACACCGTTGCGAACGCTCTCTCGTGTTAGGATGACAACCTTGATGCTCTGTTGGCTATCACGGGTGCACAGTTTCATATCTTCGACGACCTGTGCTGCGAACATGAGATGGATGTCGACTCGATTGCTCTTAAGGAGAAGATCGGTCGCGGCGAGCTGGAATGGCAATGGGCGGTGATAGATGGGCTCATCACCTACAACCGCATGGTGTTCATCCAGCCCTCATCATCATTGCCAACCATCATTGCAACAACCCACAACGTCAGCCACGAAGCGGTACATAAGACTTTGCATCCTCTCCACCTCCAGTGGCCAGCGGCGCTCCATCCTTTCCACCTCCAGCGGCCAGCATCGCCCACTCCAACTCCAGCATCCAGTGGGGCTCCAGCCACTCCAGCTCCACTCATATCTGAGCTTGGATTGGATTCCCTCATCTTCTCCTTACTCTGTTCAGCTACCAATGCTTATAGTTTTGTGGAGTTCCTTTTCTGATTCAACAAAGCATATGCCATTAGGATGCAATGGTAGCTGTTGATGTGTAGCAGCACAATGTTTTTTTAACTCTTTTTAGGTTTTGTCTGTTGATAAAAGTTGTGGATGACATAGAGATGCTTAGAATCAAGTGAGGGATTAGTGTCCTTGCATGTACAAAGATGAGTAAATTGGTAAGAGGGGAAAATGAATTGATATCTCCACTATAACTCTCGAACTACTATTGTTGGTTATAGTACAGGATAAGCTAATAAATTCTTCAGTGATATGTTCAATGAAATTAACACTCATGCTTAGGTAGATTCTTGACTGAAACTTATCAAATATCGTATTTTATATTTTTACTAATTTTAATATATATACATCCGTATCGTCGTATCGGTTTTTTGGGGGACATGGGGTATCACCGTATCCGTACCGCCGTACCGGTATCGCGTATCGGTGCATCATAGACGCAAGGTATTCAGCATTAACAGTAGCATCAACCATAGACATACTAGAAGTTCAGTGGTAATACCAAAGAACCAATCACCTCATATGCTTCCATCACTTTCGGGTCCTCTTCCCCTTCATAACCAACCTGCAGTATTCGTGGACCATGGACTGACCAAAAGGCCCTTCGTCCATCATTCTGGAAAAAGAAAAGTACAGTAACAGTTCAAGATTAGTTAGTAAGTAATTTCCTTCGAAACATGCAGATGGTCTTGCTGAGAATTTTATTTCAAAATAGTGAATTGGAAGCAAATCTGCAGTTTTCATTACTTTAGTTTAAGTCACAGTAACAAACAGCACCGTTAAGAGTATTTTGCAAGTCTTTTGCGAGATAACTAGGGCAGCATCCCATCTTTATTTTGGTTTGTTGAGTTCCACAAGGGATGCTAAACACCACATAACACAAGCAGCTTTCAAAAAGCTAGGGGCAGGAGGTTGGCAAAAGACAGTATCTCTGTTGTATTTTAAAATAGCTAGGGGGGAGAAAGAAGTTTATTCAGTTTTGAGAGACTTCAATGTATGGGACTTTGAATAGTTGGAAACAAGCATGCAAAATAAATAAAAAAAAAGCCATTGCCTTGGAATGTCAGACTCACCTGCAATACAATCATATAAATAGCCTCCAGTGCCCGTTGCCGAATTTCAGAATCCTCAACAGCTTCTCGTTCATGTGAGAGTACATTTGCAAGCTCAAGAGGCATTTTCGATATATCGTCTTCGCTATAGATCTGCAATATCAGCCACCAACAACTATATTAGCGGTAGGCTAACATATGAATAGTGTTCCAAAAATCGGCGCCTCGAGCCGATTGATCAGCCTCTACGTGGTAGTCAGCGGGTCTCAGCCGAGATTTCCACCAAATCGGGGCCCTAGGTGGCGCCGCCACCTAGGCGATCAAAGTCGATACTAGGCGGCCTAGGCGGAGGAAATCGCGGCGGAATTCGACGGCACGGAGGCGACTGTGCGGGCTCTAGGTGACCGACTTGGTGAACGGTTGGGCCACCCCCACTGCCAAATCCTCCTCTCCCGCCGTTGATTGGGCCACCCCCGCCGCCGAATCCTCCTCTCCCGTCGTCGATTTGTCCTCTCCTCAGTAGCAGCAGCACTTCCTCCGTCGTCGGCCACCCCCACAGTAGGACACCAGGTACCTCGCCGTCGCCATCCCTCGCCTCGCCGGAGAACATTGCATATGAACATTCATCATTGAACACAAAACAAGAGAAAAGCAAGGTCTTTCATGAATTATTTTACGGGGGGAAACAGATGTGCCTCTGGCATAATTCAAATCTGCAGAGTCGCCCTTGTCATTACGGATGTTTACGCTTTTGCAAGTGCATGCGGGGATTGAAATAAGGGAACGATACAAAATGCCAGTGCATTTGTACAGAAAAATATAGAACTAAATGTTCTACAAGAAGATTTGTTGTCGGGAGAAATTAACTCCTGTACACAGCTTTGGTTTTTTTTTTGGGGGGGGGGGGGGCGGCAATATAAAAGTAACAAACAGGAATATACCTTATAATATTAAAAAATTGGAAGTTTGGAACAAAGAATTTCTCATAGCAGGAAAACATAAGGTTATCTTTCATTTGTCAACAGTTACCAACTAATCGTGGGCACAAAGAAAGTGGTCATCAGAGCCAGTGCGATAGAATTACAACAATAAAAAAGAAATGACAGTTACTAAAAAAAGAGGGAAATGTGCTCAAACAAATTTCAAATAAACAATACAATTCCACACATGTTAAAAGAATTGTACCTTCTTTCCAGCTACAGGCAAAAGTAGAGCTGGCCAAAGATATTCTGCTACAGAAAGCAAATTTTGTATTTGGGTATCTGCTTCAAAGCAACAGTTGTGGATGGTGCCAGCAACCTGCAAAAATTCACAAAAGGAATTGAGAAGCAGGAACATTAGTGGAAGCACAATAATCCGGCAAGATCTTACACTAAATGAAATACCAATATGTTAGCAATACTAGGCAGATAGACATGCAGAATCAGGGATCAAAATCCCGGCTGGTAACCGCCGGTAACTGGATTTACCGGTGGGGACCAGGATCCAAAATCCCAGCCAGAATTCTTCGAATTCAAATTCAAATTCAAAATCCCGGCTGTTAGATCCTAAATTCAAATTTATTTAGATGAATTTCGACCAAGTTTTTCCCGGGATTTCCAGTTACTGGCCGGTAACGGGATATGGCCGCCCGGTGGGATTTTGCCTGGTACCGGTTTCTTGATTCTTGGACAGAATACACTCAGTAGTCAGCATTCGAATCTAATTCAAGATACCTATGTGACACTCAAGTTTAGATATTTGCAAAGAACTTGAAAACATTAAACATAAACGTTCAAGAAAACAATTGTTATGAATATTATGTATGTATTGAAGAGGCCCAATGGGAAATATATATAGGAGTACAAAAGGTATATGTCATATACAAATAAGGCAATACAAAGGTAGATAAGGAAATATAAAAGAGTTCCTATTCTATCTCTAACATATCTCTAACACCCCCCTCAAATACAAGGCGTATGCAATAGCATTGCATTTGAAAAGGGTTGACACTAAAATATGTAAAATTCAAAGTCCGAGTCTTGATAATGTCGTCGTGGCATGCAGCTCTTGGAAAATATGTTGAGTATCAAAAGATCTCCCATCCGGGGTCATGCGACAACCCATAAAGCACAAGGTGCAGGGGCTGAAAAAGTCGACCGCAGCAACACAACGAAGAAGATGATGAAACCGACATGAATAGAGAGAGTTGTCAAATCAAGCTGAATAAGAATAGGTGGAAGCATGACAGCGCAGATCGAAACCCAAGACGACAGCGGCGCAGAAGAAGCTCGGGGCGGCGGCTAAGAAAGTGGCAGCATCATAAGGACTTTTACAATTGCACGCGGCTCAGAAAGAAGAGCGAGAGCGACGGCTGCTGCCATGCATAAGGCAATTCCTATGCTTCTATGATTGACAATAAATTTATGGACTCGCATGACTTAGACAAACTCAAAGATTGAGTGGTACGAACTTGGATGGACGCAGCGGAAGAAAAAAAAACGAGACAAAGAAATAAAAGTGACTCAAATATAACTAGCAAAACCAACCCCCAGTGTCAGCAGCAGCCGAAGATACTAGCAAAGCTTGTCCGGTCACAAGGCGTCAAGAAACCAATCTCCATCCAGAGCCTTCCATCCCAATCGGGTAGCATCAACTTGTCTCCAACCTGCTCTCCCACTTTTCTCTACCCATCTCCACAACCAGTGCCCGAGAGAGCCTAGGCGACCCGAGAGAGCTCGGCGACGCGGCGGCAACTCGAGGGGAATGAGCCGCAAAGAATAGCCGAAAGGCCCCGACGGAGCAGAGCACAGGGTAGAGGACCCGGCCGGCGGTCGACGGGCGATGAGGATGAGGCAGAGCTCTGGTCGATGAGGCGGCCAGCGCGAACCGGGCAGCAGAGGAGGTTGGGAAGAGCGGCGGTCCAACGCAAAGGAGGTCAGGAGGCCCGACGGGAGAGGAGGTCGGTGGCTCGAGAGGCCCGACGGCGGCGTCAATGGAATCGGGCCGGGATCGATCCGGATGCCCTCGATGCGGTAGCACCAGCAGAGGCGGTCGCGATGATCTTGGCGTTCCCGATCTGGATCGACTTCTCCCGCATGAGGTGCTCTCCTCCCCCTTCTCCCTCCTCTCGCACGGAGCAGAGGAGAGACGTCGAGGCGGACCGGGGCCGGCGTCGACGTTGAAGAAGATGAGGCGAGGCGGTTCGTGCGGACGGCGAGGCGATGAAGACAAGGACCAAGTTCAGCGGTGACGGCAAGGACCGAATGATGTTGCTGCTGCTTCCACGAGGAAAGAAAACTACGACTAATGTGGCCGCCCCTGGGAGCGAAGATGGCTCCTCCTGGGGACAGCGACAGCAGAGGCGAGTAGAGGCTAGGAGGAGGCGGCGGCTACAGTAACCCTAATCCTAACCTTTGCTCTGATACCATATATGAATATTGTGTGTGTATTGAAGAGGCCCAATAGGCAATATATATAAGAGTACAAGAGGTATATGCCATATACAGATAAGGCAATACAAAGGTAGATAAGGAAATATAAAAGAGTTCCTATTCTATCTCTAACAACAATCACTTCTACTGTGATAAGTCTTGAAATAGAGAATGCATAAAAAAAGATCGTGAAGAGTTATGAAATAATGCAATATTCCAATTTACAAATTGAATTGTCATTACTACTTATTTGCTAAGATCCCCTCTATGTGTACTCTTGGACACTGTAGCAGCTCCGCATTAAATTGCAATAAAATTTGATGGCATGTGATAAGTAATTGAGAAAACATAATAACAATGTTCGAATGAGAACGCTTAATCTATTAGAATGGTCCAAAAGACCAATATAACATGTACAGGGTTGGCAATATGCAAAGAACACCCTACGCTAATATACATATGTAACACCCCCTCAAACTCATGGTGGATCAACAACATTGAGTTTGGAGAGGTAAAAACTGTGCTGAGCTCTAGTCTGTGCCTTGAAGAAATCTGCTAATTGAAGCTCCGAAGGCACATACTGAAAAGCAATAACTTGATCTTACACCTGCGATCTCATGTATGAAGCATCTACTCCAATATGCTTGGTGAGCTCATGCTTCACTGGATCTCGAGCAATGCTGATCGCACTAGTACTATCTGATAAGAGAGGAGTCGGTGCAGAACCTAAAACACCGAAATCCTCAAGTAGCCAACGAAGCCAGGTGATATCACTTGTCAACGACACCATGGCTCTCAACTCAGCCTCAGCATTCGAACGGGAAACGGCAATCTGCTTCTTGGTCTTCGAGGCAATCAAAGAAGAACCAAGGAAAACACAATAGGCAAAAAAGGTCGACGATCAGAATAATCGCTAGCGCAGGTTGCCTCAGAGTACGTCTGAAGCTGCAGAGAACTGGAGAGAGGAAAGAAAAGGCGACGAGTGATGGTCTCACGAAGATATCGCAGAACACGAAGAAGGTGACTGTAGTGGAGCTGAGTGGGAACAGAGACAAACTAACTTAGGATGTGAACTGGGTGAGAAATATCAGGTCGAGTGATCCCAAGGTAGACAAGGCTCCCGACAAGATGGCGGTAGCGAGTGGGGTCCTAAAGAGGCTCACTATTAGTAGACCGAAGGTGAACACCAAGCTCCATAGGAGTATCCACCATGCGTTGATCAATGATACAAACACGAGCAAGGATATCCTGAATGTACTTCTCCTGGGAGAGGTAGTAGCCCCCAGGTGTAGAAGTGATCTCAATCCCAAGGAAGTAACAAAGAGGACCCAAATCAGATATCAAGAACTGCTCATTGAGAAGCTCCTTCGCAAAGGCAATGTACTGAGAGTCATCTCCAATAATGATCATATCATCCACATATAGGAGGAGCGCCGGACCCCAAGGAGAGGTGTGAACAAAGAGGGCAAGGTTGTGATCATTGGCGAAGCCAAAGAAGAAGAATAACAGAGGAGAAGCGGTCAAACCAAGTACGAGGGACTTGTTTGAGCCCATAGAGAGAGCGGCGAAGGTGACAAACCATACCATTAGGGATAGAATACCAAGGGGGCGGCTGCATGTAGACCTCACGCAGCTCGCCATTGAGAAAATCATTCTTGATGTCCAGCTGAGATGGGCTATTGTCAAACAGAGACCACAGCAAGGAGTGCGAACAGTGGTCATGTGAACGACATGAGCGAAGGTCTCATCGTAGTCACGACCATGCTTTTGCTGAAAACCATGTGCCACAAGACGCGCCATGTAGCCCTCAAGAGAACTATTCGAGCAGGTCTTGATCTTGTACACCCACTTGCACGTGATAGGAGTGATGCGCGGGTAAGGACACAAGATCTCAAGTGCTAATACGCTCCAAAGCAGTAGTCTCTTTAAACATAGTGAGTTGCCACTCAGGGTGAGCAACTACCTCACAGCAGGTCGTAGGCTCATAAAGAGCAGCGGCTGCGAAACCATAGCGCTCAGAAGGCCTGATAGTGCGACGATCACGAAGATCGTATGTGGAAGGTGGACAGGACCCAGCAAAGACAGAAGAAGAGCTGGGAACAGAGACCAGCAAAGACGAAGGTTCAACTGGAGAAGGAGTAGGCCGAGGAAGGTGAGAGTAGTGCAAGGGAAAGAATGGAACCTCAACAAAAGAGCTGGAAGGAAACTCCGGAGAAGAGGGAACAGGTTGAGCCGGAGGAGAGGGAAGCGAAGAAGGTTGAGAGGGGAGTGGAGAAGGTGTTGTTGGAAGTGAAACAGAAGTGGAAAGCTGAGTGTCAGGAAAAGTCAGAAAAGAGATCGACTCAACAAAAGAATCTGAGCTGACAGTAGATGGACGAGACTAGTAAGGCCGGGACTCAAAAAAGGTAATGTCCCGAGAGATCCTCATCCGGCGAGCAATAAGGTCGTAGCAGCGATAACCCTTATGCTCAAGAATGTAGCCAAGAAAAACACACTCAACTGACTGAGCAGTCAACTTGGTGCACTCACGAGGTGGAAGGACAAAGCAGACATAGCCAAAACAAATAAGGTGACCAGACGGAGCCCGACTGTGAGACGCCAATAGAGTAGAACTCAAAAGCGGTGGAAGCTCGCATGTTGATGAGGAAAGCGGAAGAGAGACGTCTTAGCTCGTGGGTGGAGAATGTAAGAGGCAAACATGATAGCAAGAACTGTCTCAAACAAGTGACGATGCTTACGCTCAGAGACACCGTTCTGAGCGTGAGCACCAGGACAAGAGTACTAGGGAAGAGTACCCTGCTCAGCGAGAAAGCGACGCAAAGCAGCAGATAGGTACTCGCCGGCAGAATCAGCAGGAAAACACGAATGGACGAATCAAACTGGGTCTGAACCATGGTGGCAAAACTCTGGCAAATAGAGAGAACCTAACTGCGAGAGGACATGAAGTAGATCCAAGTATGACGAAAATAATCATTAATAAAGATCACATAGTATCGATGGCCCCCTTTCAAAACAAAGGGAGCCGGACCGCAAACGTCGAAGTGAACAAGATCAAAAGGACGAGCCGAGACAGAGTCACTAGAGGGACAGGAGAGCTGCAGCTGCTTGCTAAGGTTACAACCCATACAAGGTAAAGAGATGTCACCAAAAACAGACCCAAGAAGACCACAACATACTAGAGACGATAATCGCGATCCACAAAGATGACCCAAACGATGGTGCCACTGAGCAAAAGAAGCAGTAGAGGACGCAGAAAAAACAGAGACAGGTGTAGTGAATGACTGGCTAGTGGAGACAGCGAAAGGAAGGTGCAGCCAGTCGAGCTCCCCAAAACACTGCGAATCACGACGCCAAGGGCCAGCACCAAGCAAAGTCCCCGTGTGGTAGTCCTGGACACAACAAGAGTCGGACTCAAGAATAACATGACAGTCGTGATCAGTGATCTAACCGGCCGATATAAGCTGCATAGTAAGCTAAGGAACATGAAAGGAAGTAGAAAGGATGTCTCAGCCTGCAATAGGAAGAGAGGTACCATCTACAGTCTGACCAATGGAAGGAAAAGCCTGGGACTCACAGAAGTGAGGCGAGTAGAATCTAGTGTCATGTGAAAAAAAGCATCAGAGTCCAAGATCCACGAAGACAAGATACCGGACGGGGATGGTAGCAGAGGCGAGGACTACTAAGAAGCAATTGCCAGATGAGCAGAGCCTGACGCAGGGGCGGCGGTGGCCCGAGGCAGGGGTGGCGCGGCAACATCCTAAGACTGGGGCGGCGGCGGCGGCCTAAGGTCGGGGTGGCAAGGCGGCAGTGTCCTGAGGTAGGAGCGGTTGCAGCACTCCGAGACCAAGACAGTGACGGCGGCCAGAGGCAGCGGTGGCGACCAGACGCAAGAGCGGCGGCAATGTCCCGAGACCGGGGCAGCGATGGTGGCCCGAGAGCGGCAAACCGGCGTGGTCACGCGCATCCCGAGGCAGGAGCGGCGGTGGCGTCCCGAGACCAGACAGCGGCGGCTCAAGAACAGGGAGGAGGCGACGGCAACGGCCCGAGGCAGGATCAGCGCGACACCGAGACAGGGGCGACGACAGCGCTAGCCAAGAACAGGGACGGTGAGTGCACGACCTACGGGTATGCTACCAGCGGCGCCAAAAGGTAAAGGTGCAGCACCGGCGGCCACGAGATCTACGGTTGCATCATGTGGCAAGGCATGTGGCAGGGCAACGACGGGGCGTCCGGATCTGGAGTCGGGAGGCAGCGCGCTCACAAGCAGAAGCTTTGGGAGACGGTGCGAGCTCTGGTAGCGGAGCTGGTCGAGCGGTGGCGACGGCAGATCCGGGCGGGAGCCACCGGATCTATGGCTGCACAAAGTGCACGTGGCGAGAGGCGGTGCACGCGGACGGAGGTGCACCACAGCGCGCCCGGTGGGAGGTGCCGCACGAAGGAGCATGGGAGTGCGCGGAGCTAGAGGTGGCGCATGCACTCGAAACACGGGGTCGCACGGAGAGGCGACTGCTCGGGCGCTGGTGGATCTAGAGGCGGAGGCGAGGATCCAACGGAGGGCGTAGATCCAGTGGCGGGGTGCGGATTCGACGGCGGGAGCGGCGGCGGGGAAGCTTCGACGGTGGGATCCAGCAGTGGGAGAGCGAAAAACAAAGCAACGGCGGAAGGGAAGAAAAACATAGTGCGGGCTCTGCTTCAGTCGACTAGCGTGCACGACGCGGGGTGGGCGGCGGTCACGGGGCAAACCCTAAACCTTGCTCTGATACAATGTTGAAATGACAAGTCTTCAGTGTTCCCGAGGCGGCCGCCTAGACCGCCTAGGCGCTTGATGCTAGCCGCCACGCGCTTTGCCCTAATCGGCATGCTGGGCAGAGGAGGCGAGGCCGCGGATCGTGGCGAGCGCGCAGGCGTGAGACTAGGCGCAGCAGACGGCGATGGACCGAGGCGAAGAGCCGCCGCCCGCGAGGCGAGGCCGCGGGACTGTGGCGGCTACACGCCCCACGCGTGGAGTGGCCGAGGCGGAGGACTTGCGCCTCTCCGCCACTAGATCTCACCGCCGTCGTCGCCGTCACATCGTGGCGGTGGCAGGCGGCAAGCGAGTGAGTGGAGGGGGCAGGCGGCGACGATGTTATTAGGGCAAGTGTGTGTGACTGTGAGGATCTAAGGACTGAGTTGGCTTGTTGTTGGGCTGGGCCAACCGATGTGAGGCCTAGTGCGCAGCTGAACGAACGAACCGCCGCCTCCTTCGTCCCCCTCGAGGCCTCGACCCTCCTAGTTCTCCTCCGCCTTCCGCCTCGGCCTCGCTCGCTCCCCGCCTCCGCCACCTCCCTCGCCTCCCTGCTGCCTCGCCATCACCTCCTCTGCTCCCCCTCGCCTCGCCGCCCGACTCCTCCTCGCCTCGCGCCGCCTCGCGCCTTCCCCCTTCACCTCCGCCGCCTGCTCTGCTCCGCGTCGCCTGCTGCAGCTGAGCCTGGCCGCTTAGGCGCTAAGGCGCTAGGCACCTGTCCACTACCTGGGCTAGCGCTAGCACCTTAGTGAACACTTGAACTCTTAATCTATTCCAATGGGACAAAAGGCCAATATAACATATATAGGGTTAGCAATATGCAAAGAACACCCTAAGCTAATATACATATGTAACAAACATGTCTTGTCAAAGTATGTAAAAATAAATAAATCAGGAGAGAACATGTAATGTATAGATCATGTCACATTAACACCAGCATCAAGATTCAAAATGAGCTGTACGTACCCCTTTCTTTCTAAGTTGATTTGTTGAATCAAATTGACGTATAATTTGCTTCAGAAGACCTCTCTTAGGTTCCATTAGTATTCTCCTACCAGCTTCAACCTTTGAGATGTTCACAAGTATAGAGGCAACATGTTCAAAAATATCTTCATCTGCGTACAAGTGTCAAAAGTAAGTCAATTTACTGGTGAATTGGATGTTGACTTCCTCTGTCAAGCCAAACAATCACAAAAGGGGTTGCAAGGTTTAAAAATGGATCAGTTCACAAAGAAAAGGCAAATCTAGATATCTTCTTATCAATAAAATGATATCCAATAACTGCAGGGATACGGGTAAGCTACGCTAGCAACAATTCAAAATTTCTACCACGTAAACCAGGATGCCAAGCAAGATAGATGATCACAGATCATTACCACCAGACGCGCATGGCAATGAAGTAGAGTCGAGCGACCTAATCCGACGATGAACGCGCGATATAGTGGTCGTAGATGATCGCCCAATCGTCCTCTTAGTCGATTGTCTCCTCCAAAGAGCCTCCGGTTCCTTTCGAAGGTCGCGGATCGTCCTCAAGCAAGCGGCGACCGCAGAGCGCCTCACGATATCCACACGCCCAAAGAAGGAACAACGAATGCTGCGATGTGCTAGCACCAAGTCGCACGGGAAGGCTCTCTCAAGAAGATGGCGGCTAGGATTTCGGTGGAAACAACTCACGTGTCTCACTTGTCACTAAAACTAGCCTCAAGCATCTCCTTATATAGTGCCTCGTGTCAGATCCTATCCGAACACATTTAACGAATCGTCTTCGTACTGATTTGTTCCATCCCATTAAGTGTGTGACCCGTTAGGTTTATGTGTAATTGGTTGTGACTCGGAAACCCTTTCCGACCACGAGTCGTAGCGGTCCCTAGCAGAACATAACGATTCCCGAATACACACAAATTATATCGGACAAACTTTAATGCAATATGATCTATGACTAGGTCCTCATCACTTACGACCAGGTCCTATCTTTATACGACCAGTTCGTAACTCCTCACGACAGTTTCGACCACTCTGTGATTTCGCTCGATCGGTCACGACTTGCTCGTATCACCATACGACTTGTCTGGATCTGATCGAACTAAGCGACTTACTCTAGTATTTTCCCTTTGCCTCACGATATCTGGTTTGAACTCCAAGTGAGATAAAGTGTCATCCATGGACTGTTCAATATTTTCTCGATCGAGTTGTCGGATAACGTTACGTGGTCGAACACTTCGATCACTAGTGGCATGGCCATGCACTTTCTTTATCCGACTACTTCGAGGGGCCCAGAGACATCTCTCCCGTTATGTTAGGAGGGGCAAATCCCATATCCGATCAGTCACATCCCTCCGCATGTTTCATAGCATACCCGAAAGCTACCTTTATAACTAACGATTCTAGCGGCGTTTGGCAACCCCTAAGAGTGCTATTACACATGTAAGGAACCATGCTGATCTCAGGTCTAAGGATTATACATCATCATTGCTTGAGACCAACTAATGACACATAGAATCATAACAATCTCTATAGTATCTCAAGGTGGGTCAATCCAACCCCATGTTCTCTAACATGTGTTTACATTATTGATTCGATATCCCTATATCCATGACCGGTGAAACATGATCATCAATCAATACATGTACTGGTCGTAGAGTCACTGGTGTTCCGATCAGTGACATTCGACCATGGATACTTTTAGAACATCATATAAGTCGAAGTGTTTCACCAACAAGTCAGATACTCGTTGATCTTCGTAACTAATGATTCATTCAAGGAGCGTAATAACATTTATTCAAGAACTCATAAACATAGACGTGATACAATCATCTCCATGATTGCCTCTAGGCATATCACCAACAATAACAAGTGGAAAACATCGAAGACCAATCGGACAATATTACATTCATGCGTCATATGTGGCGCTGTGTATGGCGTATTTGCAAGGAGAAGGCGTGAGCGCCCAAGCGGCAATTTAGGAATCCTCAAATTAGGAAGTTGCAATTAGGCAAGTTTACTATAGGAAAGTCTTATTAGGGAAGTTTGCATTAGAAAGGATAATACCTTCCAAGTTAGTCTGTATTGCATTAGGAAGCATAATACCTTCCAAGTCCGTTTGTATCCCTTTATATACGCAGCATATGCATCAATGAAAATCAGCAAAGGATTGGGTTATTTCCCAATCTCCCTTGCGCCAAAACCCACTCACTGTTCATCGCTACTGTTCATCCACGCCTCCACCATTGCTTCCCGACGCAATCCGCATCCGCCCGAGTTAATCCTTCCCTTCCGCCTCCGCTCCCAACGCCCATCCCCTGACACTGTCACTGGGATTATTTCTAGGCTGTGATGCTGGGCTGAGTAAATTTCAGGATTTTCAACCATAGTACAGAATTGCAGAATTTGACAGCTGAACAACAATACGATAAAGCAAGAGAAATAACTAACAAGTAACAACTAAAAGACGAAGGAACACAGGCAATGAAAATAAGGAACATAAGAATAGAAGAAATTCACCTTCAGACTCACTAGATGACCTACAGAATGACCGCACAAGCTTTGCAACATATAACCCTTGCACCTTTTCATCCCCAACCTTTCGAGAAAAAAGAGAGCTATATTCAGTAATCTATACATGCTTTAGTTACAAAGCAGAAAAAATTAGAAACAGTATTTATATTCCACATGTTTTCCTGTACATTAGTCTTGCTACGATTTACTGATCTGAACACCAGAAATCACTCATCAACAAAAAAGATAATGATTTACCAAAACCAATGTAACAACAATATCATCATTTGAGAAAGCTCAACACTTAACGTGTGGATGAAAGGGAGTTAGGTTGCAATGTTAGGGGCGGTCACAGGTATGACCAAAACTTAATTATCCGAAACAGTGATGTTTGTAATTTCACCAACAAATCGAATTAACGACAAATTTGCAATGCTTCTGGACTCATTAGGAGTAGCATGGATCATAAAATTGATAATAACTTCATGAGTTACCTAATGTAAAGACTTTAACAGCACCAAGGATTGAATTTAACCAAAAGGATCAAATCATCAAAGTGACTCACACCAGCTGATGCTGATGCATGTGACATCATTAATTCAAGGTGATGCAACTTTATTGGATAATTAACCGTCAGAACTAAAACCTTTATTCTTCTCTTTCTTTTGAGAAAATCAGTGCTCCAAAATAAATCATAGGATGATCACAACTTTAACACTCTTTCTCCAAACAAAAAATATTTGAACAGCATCCATCAACAACAAAAACATGAGTACACTAAAGCAAAAAAAATTGATTCTAGCGCCATGAATAGATCAAATTGCCACAAAGGAGTGATAAGAATTGACATACACCAAACATTCGATTTTTTTAATAAAAAAAACAGCAATTTTGCAGCCAATATTAGAGACAGGGAGACGAGTGGCGGGGACGGACCTGGAGGAGGGCGGCGATGCCGGACTCGACCTGGGTAAGGTTGACGAGCAGCATGACGAGGCTGCGGGCGAGGCCCGGCTGCTCACCTCCGCGCTTGGACATCACGTCCATAGCGGCCGCGACGCCGCCGAGCGCGACGAGGCGAGTGGCGAGCGCGTCGTCCTGGCTGAGGTTGACGAGCGAGTCCGCTGCCGCCTCGCCCGCGCCGCCTCCCGCGGATGCGAACAACCGGAGCAGAGCCGGCAGCGCGCGGTCGGCACGCACCGTGAGGGCGCGCAAGCCTTCTCCGTCGCCGGTGAGCCCCCGCACGATGTCCACCGCCGCGCCCCGTACCTGCGGGGAAGCAAGGAAAGAAGCGTGGTTGGTTAGAGCCAGCGGTGGGGGTTAGGGTTTGGGGCATGTTGGGGTTTACAAGGGTTTAGGGGGGTAGTAGTGTAGTGCCACCTGAGGGGAGTCACTGGAGAGGAACCCGAGGAGTTCGTCGAGCTCGTCGGCCATGGCGGAGGAGATGTCCGCGGCGGCAGCGAGGGTTTAGCATCCTTTTTCTTGGGTTACCCAAAGGGATTTTTTTATTATTTGCTCTGCCTTTAAATCAACTTTTATTATTTTTATTTATCTCGAACCACATTGATTATTTGTTCCAGTATGATTTCTTGGTTGATCTTTCGCCGTTTCTGCATTTTTCATTTACATTAGTCATTTTAACCCACGGGAAAAGACGAATATATCCTTTACCTAAGCACATGTCAATCCATGTCCTACACAATCCATGCCCAATTTAATAGCGAACTCAGATTCAAGAAATTGTACAAACCAACAGATCCACCACATGTTCATATCCATCTATGTTGGGATGAGAGAGAGAGGTCGCTACAGCTGCCTCCGTCGTCCGCGAGCACCACGTGAGGTCGCCCCTGAGCTCGTGCCACCTCCATCGTCCCTAAGCTCCAAGCAAGACCGCTGCCCCTGCACCAACCCCCCCCCCCCCATCCCAGCTTTAGGCGAGGCTCTGCTGCCAGCAGTGAAGGAGAGGATGCGTGAGGACGTGCCGGCCACGAGTTGTGCAGGCGAGAGTGTCACGGCAAGAGGGGAGCGGGTTGAGTTGGGGTGAGAGGGCGCAAGGGAAAAGACGAGACTTGGGAGGGGATCGGGCCGGTGGAGACCAGAGAGCGAGAGAGATTATAATCCAGACCAGGGGCATATGAGTCATGTTATGTTGTCTGAAATAGGAAAAGTAATTACAAAATGGCAAAAATGGCAAAACATTAAACAAGAAAATCAAACCTGGGCAAATAATTAATCCAGCCTAAAATAAATACAAATAATATAAGGCGATTTAAAACCGGAGCAAATGATCAAAAAGCCCTTTCCCAAAAAATTCCAAGCCGATGGCGACAACACGAATACCACGAGACTGCCTGTACGCGAACCAAATACGAAGACCTTGTAACATCCCAAATTTTGGGCTTGTGTTTCAAATGTAAGAAAATGAGTAGAAATTAAAACTTTTTCTTACATCATGTATTTCCTGTTGTGCCAATCAATTCTTGTTCAAGGAATTATGGAATTACATTGTCACAAGTCTTGTTGATCCAAATCTTGCTATTCCAAAAACAATCTTGGCAAATCTTATGATCATCCTCTGGAAATATTTTTCCTAAGTCTCTGTGATGGTCTGTGACCCCTCTGAAAAATTTCACAATTTTTAGAAATTGTTTGAATATTTTTAGAGGCAGTCAAACCTGTTTGACCCCCAGTCAAACATTTAAACAGAGCCTTGCAGAATTTTGGGAGATTTATTCACAGATAAAACCTCTGAAAATTTTACCCAAGGTTAATATTTGAGTTAGCAAGCTTCAGAAATTTTCATAATTTTTAGAGTTAATTTGCTATCTCAAATAAATCTTTCAAAGTCTCTGCTTTATTTCAAAGTCAAACTTGGTTTTATTGTTACTCGTTCGAGTCGACTGGGCTCGAGCCAATTGATTCGGTCGATCAACTAACCGCACCGAGCCACTCTTTCAAAACGCGCGTGAATCCCACCGTTGGATCTAAATCGCACGGCCGCGCCGCGTGAAACCATTCGGACCCTCGGTTGCAAGTTTGATTGTCAAACCGTTAGATTCCCATCCAACCATTGAGATCTCCGAACCCTTCGGACCATCCGCTGCATTTTTGAATCTGAGCCGTTGGATTAAGATCCAACGCCGCGCACTTCTTCGTGGTAAATAAGAGTTTGCGACGTGGAGCAATCCGAGTTGTTCGTTTCGATCGTAGGGCTCGTAATCTCCCGCGTGTTTTAAGCCCCTGAGGCGTGGCGTAATCTCTGCCGCTCGTTTTGAATCCTACGGCTGAGAATCGCCGAGTGTCTTTCCTAGTCTTCTTCAACCTCTAGCCAGTGCATTAATAGTGGAGGCATGGCGGTGTCATTTCATGCCTCCTACTGTCACTCTAGCTGACATTTAGGGGCATGGGAGACCCTCTGAGCCAGGCCATACCCTAATGCACCATCCCCAACCTTTTTCCCTTGTCGGCCGCTCATTGTGCTTTGTGTTCTGCCGCCCGAAAGCTTGTGGTGCAAACCCTGAGGTCCTCAAGGCTTTATAAGCACCTCATTGCTTCCTAGTATCTCTTTAGATCACCACCAAGCCTCACTCACACGATATTGGAGCTTAATACCTCAAAAATGGCAAATCGCCATTGTTGACCCGTGGAGCTCCATCAGTGTTCTTGGTGTTCCAGTGGTCCTCCTTCATGTTTCTTCGCCCTAACCTTATCCCTTTATTATCTTGGACATTTCCCCTCACTTAATTTTGGATTTGATTCTCAGGAATTGTCCAATTTGGGGTTTGTTCAAATTCGCCGAAGTGAGTATCGTCTTCCTCACCAGTAAGTGCACCACTTCCTCATCTCTTGCTCTTATAGCTTCTGTGGATCATAATGAAGCTATATTCATGCTTGGTATCGCTCATGTGGCTCAGGGTGTCATTTTCGGGTTTTCTTCTCCAAGTCCGGCGAGCTTCCACCGTGGTCAAGCTTCTCCGGCCCTCTGTGAAGCCTCTTCTCGCTAAGGTAGCTTCTGATTAGTCCTTAGAAGCTATGGCACCGCATCCTAGGTCGCGGCGGAGCTTTCGCTATTTTCGTGTTTAGCCGTAAGCTCCTCTTTCATTTTCCTGGCCAGCCGGCTGTTCTAGTCCTTCGCCGCCGGTGAGAATGCTACCCCTAGATTCGTTGTGCTATTGCGAATCCATTTTGGTCCTTGGTGGGCGCCGCCGCGGCCAGTGTCGCCGGCGATTTGCCGTTAAAACCACTCGGTTTTGCTTACACGAGCTCCTGCTGTCATCTGATTAGGACACATTAATTGCTAAACATTAGTTATTAATTTTGTCTTAATCATTGTCATTGAGCCACTGACCAGTGGGCCCAATACCCTTAGATCACTCTCTGGTTCAATCCCGCACTGTTCCGACATCATTAATGCTTAATCATTGATTAATTAAAATGTCGGCATTTAATCGTCGGAAACCTCCCGGGTCACTGACTTGTGGGCCCGAGGATTAAAATCAAATTACGTGAGTCATTAGTGCCTAATTAATGGTAATCATTGGAATCATTAAATTACGCCCTAACCGCCACCTCGCCGCCGACAAGTGGGCGGTGCATCGCGGCACGTGGGTTAAACGCTAGCGTGGGTGACTCGAGGTCACCGACATGCGGTCCCACATGTCAAGATCTTCCTTTGAACCGCGGTCAATATCTACCGCTCGTTTTTAGATCCGCGGCCCGGATCTTGTATGCATTCGACCATCCGGTGCCCTCATCATCTCGACCGCATCTCGTGATCTGCGGTGAGATCATGTGTGCAATCGGACCTTCCGACCGCTAAACGCCTCGAGCCGCTCATCTTTAGATCTCGCGGCCGTGGTTCGCCGAAGTAATCGCACCCTCCGGATGCATGCTTCCTCGTGAGCCGTTGGATCTTGATCCAACGGTGGGTTTCGTTATGAATCGCGCGCGCGCTGTTTCGCGCGTGTGGCTCGTTGGATTTCACATCGACGGCCCGAGCGCCCACGCTGCTTATTGTCGGTTGGGTTGGTTTTTATTTCTGTAAGTAATTATTTATCAACTGAAAATTGTATCAGAACTTTAGAAATTCATAACTAATTCAAGATAAATCCTTTTTACATGAAACCAACTGCAATAAATTTGTATTTCGCTAAAGTTTAATATAAAAATGCTTTTAGCTTTGCTTCTGTAGTAGAAAATTCTGTAGTCTTTTATAACTTGTTTTCTGCTATTTTTATATATTCTAGAATTGTATCAAAACTTGGAAAATGCATATCTTTTTCTGTATATCTGATAATTGTATGATTTTAACTTTGATAAATTTGTTATTAAACTAAACTTTAATCTAAAATTGGTGGGAGGCCTAAATCAACACTTAAAAATATGTTAGTAGATTTAACCTTATTAGCAAAGACTTAAAAATTCATTTAATGATGTAATAGACACCAGAATTCTGTAAATCCTAAAAATAGAAATTTGATGTTAGAAATCCTCTGTTATCATTCTATAATGTGAAATAGGTTTTGCACAAGTTTATATTTCCGAAAGTGCATTATGCTAGTTTTGCATCTTAGAAAATCATAACTAAATCATTTTAACTCCAAATGACCTGAAATTTTATATGGATTACCTCTATGCCAGTAGATAGCTACCATAAAAATTTCAGCTTCAAAACCTCCTAGAAAATGTTTTGCTACAGTGCTAATTATGGCCAAAAATGTGTTTTTAGGTAATATCTTTTGCACCACAAATCCAAATTAGGTTTTTCCAGTTTCTATGTCTTGGTATATTCGTATTTCACCTTGTGTATAAGTTTCATTCGCATTTAGATAATTTTTGCTTGCTCTTTTGTTTAAGTGTTGCTAGTCTTATTGGTTGTTCTTGGTTCTTTTGCCTTTGCGCTAGGATTCGACATTTGCATGTAATCCCGAGAAGCGACCCTCCACAAGTGCCTTGAGCAAAAGCAAGAAGGCAAGCGCTTGATCATGTTAATCCCAAGATTTTAAGTATTTATGTTGATTACAAATTCTATGTATGCATTGCTATTTTGGGTTGATAGTTGGCCTAATAGATGCATTTCCTTAGCAAATGATTATCCTCTACTACCATGAGCCTAGGTTACTTGTGTGATTTAGAGTTCATGGATGGGCTCTTGTCACTTAGTAGTTGCGATTAATTGCTTAGCCATGCTTAGTTTCGGTAGAAATGGGCGGTTATCGACTTGTCGATAACCTTGATCACATCAAACTTATTATGATTATGATTTCCACCTTGTGCTATGTCTACTTATGAAAACTAAAACTGAAAACAAAAAGATTTAGACTTGGGCACAATGGTATGATGGTGTGATTCTTGGGTGTGACTGGAATGGTGCCCGGGTCAACAAGGACCGAACATCTTGTTACACTAAACCAAGCATTTTAGCGTGCTAACCACATTAGAGGGTATGGGACCTCTCTTGACTTAGTACTTTGGCGTGTATTGCCCTCGGGTCGCAGGAGGTCGCAGGAGGGATGGTGTTGGGAGCATTGTAGTGTCCGAAAGACTTCACCCGTGATGGGATTTGTTGTCTTTCGCTTGCAATGTAAGCATATGGTGTTTCTACCCATATGAGCGGCTCGTGGTTGATACACAATATTGGAAAAAGTCTCGAGGACTTAGTCGGGCCAACATACCTTCGGAAGTGTGCTTTGTGGCTTAAAGGCCTCAAGTGTGGGTACATTGGTACACCCCGCAGGTTAAAACTATTCGAATAGCCTCGCCCTAGGTTATGGACACGCTTGGTAAGGTCTTTCAAGAGTTAGACTACAACCTTTTAAACTAAAACTTGATGGGTGGCACGAATCGGGATTCGTGCTATGTTGTGGTGGCTATTGGGATAGTCACTTGTGTGGTTACTTGTATTGTATCTTTACTTCATCTTGTTACTTTGATAACAAAACACATTTGCAAACTTGCTTTTAAAATGTATTCATTATTGCAAATAAAGTTGGCTTCATGCAAAATGAGACATACAACCTCCACCTAAATAAGCTTGCATGTAGTTTATGGATAGGTCTGCTATTCCACACGCTGCCTTAAGTGTACAAAGACAATCTTTGTACTCGGTTGCTATGCTTAATTGTTTTGTTGCAGAGGAAGAAGGTGAGCCCGAGGGGCCTCACTTTTGTGAGTCGTGTTGTGGTAGCTATGGCGACTAGCTTGGCGGCCCGGTCGGTTGCCTTGTGGGTGTATGGCTAACCTGGTCGACTTTTGTTCTAGCCATCTTATGGCACCTTTGCTTCATTGTCATTCTTGTTTATTGTTCTATTTGGCCGGTCGGCTCTCTTTTGTAATAACTTTACTTTATGTATGTCGTGGTTGAACTTAGTGATGTATGTTGTATGGAAATGATGTGTAATTTTGTGATGATGTGCATATGTTGCACTCGGGAAACATATGCCCATCGAGGCTTAGAATGTTTAATTAGTAATGCTAGAACCATTTGGAGGTTAAGTGTTACTAGTTAAATATTCCGGTCCTCACAAAGTTGGTATCGAGCCATCTTCGACCGTGAAACCCCTAGCTTGGTCGTCTTTAGGATATTTGAAAACTTACTTTCAGATAGTTATGAAAACTTAAGTAAGTTCTCTAATTTTTCTCCTTACCTGTCATAGCTTGCTCATCTCACCTTACCCTCACTTAAGTTTAAAAAAAAAAAAAAAGTGTTCCTCTCTTCCTTTCAAAAATTAGCCTCTATCGATTAACTTGGTTTTGGGAGAAACATGAGAGGTTGGAGAAAGGAATTTGGACAGCTAGCTAGTGGTTAGTAATTAAGGTAGGAAATGAGAGGTAAATTCAACTAAAACTTGTGGGAATGAAAGGGTAAGAAGTGATATGAGATTAGCTAGTGCCTATACTCTAGTAGGTGGTTATACCCTGATTTTTGGGCTGTTTTGAGCTAGAAATTGGTGCTGAAATTTTGGGGCTTCTCAAACGATTGCTCGTTCTTCCATTCGGGTTAGTCGTTTCAGGAAGTCGATTTGGTGGTTTTTGGCCCTGTGCTCTTGGTGGTTATTCCTGAGCCCTTTTTCTTGAGTTTGGATTTCTTTGCCTTCTTTTTATCTCGGGCTTGTAGCTAACCCATCTTAGTGAATCAGATGGTGGTGGGACACGAGCGGTCGAATCACCGTAGTCCCAATGAGGAACTTCCTCCTCCCACCATGGCGGAAGTCCTCATGCAAATCGAGCGCAATCGTCGGAGGACCGTAGGGTGTTGGAGGTTATCGCGTAAACACCTCCACTCCCTCGGTGCCTCGATCCGGAGGTGGTGGACATCGACTCGTGGGGGCTTGCGGAGTTCCTCCGCACTCGCCTCCTACTTTCTCCCGGTCCGAGGATCCCTGGACGCAGACGATCGGCTGCGCCCGTTGAGCGGAAGCTCAACGTTGCTCGTCGAGCAGAGCGCACTTTTCGCATCCCATCGCTTGGAGGTGCGGCACTCTCATGGTGGGAGAATTTCTCGCCATGCGGCCGCGGACACGTGGTCTCGTGGGAGGAGTTCGTCGACTTTCCGTCGGGCCCATGTCCCCGCCCTACCGATGAAGTCAAGAAGAAGGAGTTCCTTGCGCCAAACAGGGCGCAAATGCGTGACGAGTACCTCCATGAGTTCAACCATTTGGCGAGGTACGCTCGCCGAGGTGGCCACCGATGAGGCCAAGCAGAGAAGTTCATGGAGGGTTTGTCTCGAGGAGCTTCAGACAAGCTCTCTATTGTGGACTTCCCGACTTCCGCACCTTGGTGGACAAGGCCATCGTCGCCGAGCATAAGGCGAGAGCGGGCGAGTCCCGCAAGCGCAAGTGGGAGGCCCAATGGCTGCGCAGCCGGCCTCGTTCGCCCTCGGTTGGTCCCGCACGGTGGCCCGTTCTTTGGCTTCACCACCGCCGAGGCCTTGGCACCGCTCCACGCCCTCCGAGGTCGTGACTCGGCCGCGCGCACCGCGACCCAGCAGCAGGTGTTCCCGCAACCCCGCACCGACGCCACCGCTTTACTCGCCACAACAAGGGCCACTACGCGAGTAGTTGTCCTAAGAAGATCGGAGCGCCCTCGCCCTAATGGAGGACGCGGCGGGAGTGGTCACCACCGACCGTAAGACCCGTGCTTGGGAGCGCCGAGTCAACCATATCTCTGCCGAGGAGGCACGGAGGCGCCCGACGTGGTGTTGGGTACGCTCCTTGTTAATTTGCATCCCGCTACGCTTTGTTTGACTCGGGCCTCGCACTCTTTTATTTCGAGGTCTTTTGTCGTTGATTGTGGACTTCACCGTGTCCCTTTGGGGTTCCATCGCTCATTCGCTCTCCGGTTCGGAAATGAGGGTCACCAAGTATGCTGGGATGTTCCTATCCACATCGAAGGAGTGGGATTCTTGGCGAGTCTTATCCTCGCTCGACTCTCGCGCTTGGATGTGATTCTTGGCATGGATTGGTTGTCCCAACACTTGGGGCAAATCGATTGTGCCAGAAGATTGTCTACCTCACCAATCCTTCAGTGAACAGTTGGGTTTTCGCCACGATTGCGAGGGCCCCATCTTTATGTCCTTGAAGCAAAGCCAAAGATTGGAGATTCACGACGTCCCCACGGGTGTGACTTCGCGGATGTCTTTCCCGAAGATTTGCCCGGATGCCTCTGCTCGAGATCCGAGTTTGTGATAGAGTTGCTGCCCTGCATCGCCCCTATTTCTAAGAGGCCGTGACGCATGCCTCCTAATGAGTTGGAGGAGTCAAGAAGCAACCGGGTGAGCTGCAAGAGAAGGGTTTTATCCGCCCTAGCTCATCTCCTTGGGGTTGTCGATTATCTTTGTGAAGAAGAAGGACAAGACCTTGCGCATGTGTGTTGATTACCGTCCGCTTAATGAGGTGACGGTAAAGAATAAGTATCCTTTGCCCCGTATTGATGATCTTTTCGATCAGTTGACCGGAGCACGTGTCTTCTCCAAGATTGACTTGAGATTGGGCTATCATCAAGTCAGGATCAGGGCCGAGGATATTCCTAAGACGGCCTTTGCTACTCGTTATGGCCTTTACGAGTACACCGTCATGTCTTTTGGTTTGACTAATGCTCCTGCTTTGTTCATGAATCTTATGAACTCGGTATTCATGGAGTATTTGGATAGGTTTGTGGTGGTATTCATCGATGATATCCTTATCTACTCCAAGAGTGAAGAAGAGCATGCTGAGCATCTTAAGCTTGTGTTGGGCAGCCGCGTGAGCACCACCGTATGCCAAATTCAAGCAAGTGCGAGTTCGTTGAAGGAAGTGGCATTCTTGGGCCATGTTCTTTCAAAGCAGAGGTGTGGTCGTGGATCCTAGCAAGGTCGTTGATGTGCTATCTTGGGGTCACCAAGTCACCACCGATGTGCGGAGTTTTCTTGGTTTGGTGGCTACTATCGCCGCTTTATCGAGAATTTCTCCAAGATTGCGGCCTATGACCGAACTACTCAAGAAAGACAAGAAGTTTGAGTGGTCCGCCGCTTGTGATGTGAGTTTTCAGAACTCAAGACGCGGTTGACCTCAATTTCGCTGCTTGTTCTCCCGATATTCACAAGAGTTTTGATATCTATTGTGATGCTTCTCGCCGTGGTCTTGGTTGTGTTCTTATGCAGGAGGCAAGGTTGTGGCCTATGCATCGCGGCAATTGAGGCCTCATGAACTCAACTATCCTACTCATGACTTGGAGTTAGTCGTGTGGTCCATGCACTCAAGATTTGGCGGCATTATCCGATTGGTAACCGTTGTAGAGGTGTATTCACCACAAGAGCTTGAAGTACTTGTTCACCCACCAGATCTCAACCTCGTGCAAAGAAGATGGTTGGAATTGATCAAGGACTATGACATGGGTATTCAAGATCATCCGGCAAGGCCAATGTCGTTCTTGATGCACTCACGGAAGGTGTATTGTAACATGTTGATGCTCCAAGAGCAAGCAGCCTACCCTCATTTCGTAATTCCAACGCCTCAATTTGGGTTTGATCGAGCGCGGTTCTCTTGCTACATTGGTTGTGCAACCAACCTTGGTGGACCAAATCAAGGCGCACAGTGAGCAGATGATGTTGGTGTGAGCCAAATCAGCGTAACATCAAGGATGGGATGGCCAAGTGCTTTTCGAGGACGAGCATGGCGTTGTGTGGTTTGGGCGGCGCCTTGTGGTTCCTAAAGTCATGGAATTGCGAATTTGATTCTCCGTGAAGCCCATGATTCTCCTTTGTCTATTCATCCCGGGCTACCAAGATGTATCAGACCTTCGCCGAGGTTCTAGTGGACCCCGAATGAAGCGTGAGATTGCCAAGTTCGTTGTCGAGTGCGACGTGGTGTCGTCGTGTGAAGGCCGAGCATCAACGCCCGGCAGTCTTCTTCAGCCTTTGCCGCATGCAGTGGAAGTGGGATTCGCTGGCATGGACTTCATCACCGGATTGCCCCGCCATTCAAAGGGAATGATGCTATTTGGGTAGTGATCGATGTGTTGACTAAAGTGGCACATTTCCTTCCCGCCAAGACATCGCCCAGTGGGGCCTTTGGCCGAACTTTATGTCTCGAGGATTGTGAGTCTTCACGGTGTACCAAGACGATTATTTCGATCGTGGTGCACTTTTCACCTCGCGGTTTTGGCATAGTCTCGCAGAAGCTATGGGGACCCGCCCCACTTCAAGATACCTTTCATCCTCGATCGATGGCCGACGGAGCGAAGTCAACCAAGTGTTGGAAGATATGCTCGTGCTTGTGTTCTTTCCTATGGGAAGAAGTGGGAGAAGTGCCTACCATTCGCGGAGTTCTCCTACAACAATAGCTTTCGTGCCGATCTTGGTATGGCACCATTTGAGGCTTTGTATGGGAGGAGATGCGAACCCCATTGAACCGGTCGAGATCGGCGAAGCGGCGCTTTTTCGCCCGATTCGATCAATGAGGCCGAGTCAAGTTCGCTTGATCCGCGAGCATCTGCGCACGCCCACCCGCATAAAAGAGCTATGCGGATCGTCGCCGCCGTGAGTTGAGCTTTGAGCCCAATGACTTTGTGTATCTCAAAGTCTCACCCTTGAAGGGCCATCGGTGTTTTGGCATCAAGGGCAAGTTGGCTCCTCGATATGTTGGGCCTTATCGCATCACCGAGAGAGTTGGGGCAGTCGCATACAGATTGGAGCTACGGTGCACTTGAGGGTGTGCATGATGTATTCCATGTTTCACACCGAAGAAGTGCCTCCGTGTCCCGACCGAGGAAACTCCGTTGGAAACTCTCGATGTGCGGGAGGATTTGACCTACCGCGAGCATCCTGTCAGATTCTTGAGGAATCGAACGGAGAACAAGGAACCGTGTCATCAAGTTCCTTAAGGTTCGATGGTCAAACCATTCAAGATGAAGCAACTTGGGAGCGAGAAGATCGCCTTCAGTGTGATTTTCCTTCTTTCTTCTCCGAGTAAACGGAATCTCGGTCGAGATTCTTGTAAGGGGGAGAGTTGTAACATCCCAAATTTTGGGCTTGTGTTTCAAATGTAAGAAAATGAGTAGAAATTAAAAAATTTCTTACATCATGTATTTCTCACAGCCAATCAATTCTTGTTCAAGGAATTATGGAATTACATTGTCACAAGTCTTGTTGATCCAAATCTTGCTATTCCAAAAACAATCTTGGCAAATCTTATGATCATCCTCTGAAATATTTTTCCTAAGTCTCTGTGATTGTATGTGACCCCTCAAAAATTTCACAATTTTTAGAAATTGTTTGAATATTTTTAGAGGCGATCAAACCTGTTTGACTCTTAGTCAAACATTTAAACAGAGCCTTGCAGAATTTTGGAGATTTATTCACAGATAAAAACCTCAAAATTTTACACAACGTTGATATTTGAGTTAGCAAGCTTCGTAAATATTTTCATAATTTTTAGAGTTAATTTGCTATCTCAAATAAATCTTTCAAAGTCTCTGCTTTATTTCAAAGTCAAACTTGGTTTTATTTACTCGGTTCGAGTCGGACTGGGCTCGAGCCAATTGACTTGGTCCATCAACTAAATGCACCGAGCCACTCTTTAAAACACGCGTGAATCTCAACCGTTAGATCTAAATCGCACGCCGCGCACGTGAAACCATTCGGACCTTCCGGTTGCAAGTTTGGATGGCAACCGTTAGATTCCATCCAACCATTGAGATCTCCGAAACTTTCGGACCATCCGTTGCATTTTTGAATCGAGCCGTTGGATTAAGATCCAACGTCGCGTACTCTTCGTGGTAATTTGAGTTTGCAACGTGGAGCAATCCGAGTTGTTCATTTCTAATCGTAGGGTTCGCAATATCTCCGCTGTGTTTAAAACCCTGAGGCGTGGCGCTATCTCACCGCTCGTGTTGAATCCGCGCCGAGAATCGCCGAACCTCTTTCGCTAGTCTTCTTCAACCTCTGGCCGTGCATGAATAGTGGAGGGCATGGCGGTGTCATTTCATGCCTCCTAAAGCCACTCTAGCCGACATTTAGGGCATGGGAGACATTGAGCCAGGCCATGCCCTAATGCACCATCTACAACCTTTTTCCTTGTCGGCCGCTGCATTGTGCTTTGTGTTTTGTCGCCCAAAGAAGTGTGGTGCAAACCCTAACACTTTCTTGGCCTTATAAGCACACTCAATGCCTCCTAGTATGTCTTTAGACCACCATCAAGCCTCATTCTCAATATTGGAGCTTAATACCTCAAAAATGGCAAATCGCCATTGTTGACCCGTGAAGCTCCATCGGTGTTCTTGGTGTTCCAGTGGTCCTCCTTCACGTTTCTTTGCCTAACCTTATCCCTATATTATCTTGAACATTTCCCCTCACTTAATTTTGGATTTGATTCTCGTGAATTGTCCAATTTGGGGTTTGTTCAAATTCGCCGAAAGTGAGTCATCTTCTTCCTCACTCCAGTGAGTGCTTCATTTTCCAATCTCTTGCTCATGTAGCTTGGACCTTAATGAAGCTATATTCATGCTTTGTATCGCTCATGTGGCTCGTGGTGTCATTTTCAATTTTCTCCAAGTCCGCGAGCTTTCACCGTGATCAAGCATCTCCGCCATCTTGAAGCCTCTTGTCACTAAGGTAGCTTTCGATTAGTCCTTAGAAGCTATGGCACCCGCATCCTAGGCTCGCAGTGGAGCTCATCGCTATTTTCATGTTTAGCGAAGCTCCCATTTTCATTTTCCGCCAGCCGCGTTCTAGTCCTTCGCCACGGAGAATGCTACCATTAGGTTCGTTGTGCTATTGCGAATCCATTTTGGTCTTGGTGGCGCCGCGCGTAGCTGTCGCCGGCGATTTGCCGTTGAACTCACTCGGGTTTTGCCGCATGCAGCTCCCGTTTGGCCATTTGATTAGGACACATTAATTGCTAATCATTAGTTGTTAATTTTGTCTTAATCATTGTCATTGAGCCACCGACTAGTGGGCCCAACATCCTTAGATCACTCTCGTTCAATCCGCACTGTTCCAACATCATTAATGATTAATCATTGGTTAATTAAAATGTCGGCATTTAATCGCCTTCGAAACCTCCTCTAGGTCGTGACTTGTGGCCCGAGGGAGTTAAGATCAAATCTCGTGAGTCATTAGTGTTTAATTAATGGTAATCATTAGAAGCATTAATCCCGCCCTAACCGCCACCCTCGCCGCCGACAAGTGGGCGGTGCAGCACGCTGCACGTGGGTTAAAACGCTGCGGTCATGACTCGAGGTCACCGACATGCGGTCCCACGTGTCAAGATCTTCCTTTGAACTGCGGTCAATATCTACCGCTCGCTTTTAGATCCGCGCCTTGATCGTGAGTGCATTCGACCATCCGGATGCCTTGATCATTCTCGACCGCCCATCTTGAGATCAACGGCCGAGATCATGTGTGCAATCGGACCTTCCGACCGATGGTACGCTCGAGCCGCCCATCTTTAGATCTCGCGGTCGTGGTTGGCCCGGCAATCGCACCGCCCGGATGCATACTTCTCGTGAGCCGCTGGATCTTGATCCAACGGTGGGCCCGACAGGAATCGCGCGCGCGCGCGTTTTTTAGCGCACGTGGCTCGTAGGATGTTAGATCAAGGCCCACGAGCGCCCACGTCGTTTATTTTCGGTTGGGTTGGTTTATATTTCGTAAGTATTTATTTATCAACCGAAAATTGTATCGTAACTTTAGGAATTCATAACTAATTCAAGATAAATCCTTTTTACATGAAACCAATCGCAATAAATTTGTATTTCACTAAAGTTTAATATAAAAATGCTTTTAGCTTTGCTTCGTAGTAGAAAATTTGTAGTCTTTTATAACTTGTTTTCTCGCTATTTTTATATATTCTAGAATTGTATCAAAACTTGGAAAATGCATATCTTTTCTCAGATATCCGATAATTGTATGATTTTAACTTTGATAAATTTGTTATTAAACTAAACTTTAATCTAAAAATGGTGGAAGGCCTAAATCAAGACTTAAAAATATGTTAGTAGATTTAACCTTATTAGCAAAGACTTAAAAATCCATTTAATGATGTAATAGACACCAAGAATTCCTCTGTAAATCCTAAAAATAGAAATTTGATGTTAGAAAATCCCTCTGTTATCATTCTATAATGTGAAATAGGTTTTGCACATGTTTATATTTTCGAAAGTGCATTATGCTAGTTTTGCATCTTAGAAAATCATAACTAAATCATTTTAACTCCAAATGACCTGAAATTTTATATGGATTACCTCTATGCCAGTAGGTAGCTACCATAAAATTTCAGCTTCAAAATCTTTCTAGAAAATGTTTTTGCTACAGTGCTAATTATGGTCGAAAATGGGTTTTAGGTAATATCTTTTGTACCACAAATCCAAATTAGGTTTTTCCAATTTCTATGTCTTGGTATATTCGTATTTCACCTTGTGTATAAGTTTCACGCATTTGGATAATTTTGCTTGCTCTTTCGTTTAAGTGTTGCTAGCCTTATTGGTTGTTCTTGGTTCTTTTTGCCTTTGCGCTTAGGATTCGACATTTGCATGTAATTCGAGAGCGACCCTCCACAACAGCTTGAGCAACAGCAAGAAGGCAAGCAGTTTGATCATGTTAATCCCAGTATTTTAAGTATTTATGTTGATTACAAATTCTATGTATGCATTGCTACTTTGTGTTATTAGTTGGCCTAGTAGATGCATTCCTTAGCAAATGATTATCCTCTACTACCATGAGCCTAGGTTACTTGCTGTGAATTAGAGTTCATGGATGGGCTCTTGTCACTTAGTAGTTGCGAATTAATTGCTTAGCCATGCTTAGTTTCGGTAGAAATGGGCGGTTATCGACTTGTCGATAACCTTGATCACATCAAACTTATTATGATTATGATTTCCACCTTGTGCTATGTCTACTTATGAAAACTAAAACGAAAACAAAATGATTTAGACTTGGGCACAATGGTATGATGGTGTGATTTTGGGTGTGATCGAATGGTGCCCGGTCAACAAGGACCGAACATCTTGTTACACTAAACCAAGCATTTTAGCGTGCTAACCACATTAGAGGGTATGGGACCTCTCTTGACTTAGTACTTTGGCGTGTGTTGCCTCCAGTCGCAGTGGAGTCGCAGGAGGGATGGTGTTGGGAGCATTGTAGTGTCCGAAAGACTTCACCCGTGATGGGATTTGTTGTCTTTCGGCTTGCAATGTAAGCATATGGGTTTCTATCCATATGAGCGGCTCGTAGTTAATACACAAGATTGGAAATGTCTCAGAGGACTTAGCCGTACAACATACCTTCTCAGAGTGTGCTTGTGGCTTGAAGGCGGTCAAGTGTGGGTACATTGGTACACCCCGCAGGTTAAAACTATTCGAATAGCCTCGCCCTAGGTTATGGACACGCTTGGCAAGGTCTTTCAAGAGTTAGACTACAACCTTTAAATTAAAACTTGATGGGTGGCACGAATCGGGATTCGTGTATATGTTGTGGTGACTATTGGGATAGTCACTTCTGTGTGGTTACTTGTATGTATCTTTACTTCATTGTTACTTTGATAACAAAACATATTTGCAAACTTGCTTTTAAAATGTATTACATTATTGCAAATAAAGTTGGCTTCATGCAAAAAGAGACATACAACCTCCACCTAAATAAGCTTGCATGTAGTTTATGAATAGGTCCGCTATTCCACACGTCGGTCTTATGGTACAAAGACAATCTTTGTACTCGCATGATATGCTTAATTGTTTTGTTGCAGAGGAAGAAGGTGAGCTCCGAGGGGCCTCACTTTTGTGAGTGTGTTGTGGTAGCTATGGGCGACTAGCTTGGCGGCCCTGGCCGGTTGCCTTGTGGGTGTGTGGCTAGCCTGGTCGACTTTTGTTCTAGCCATCTTATGGCGCTTTTGCCTCACTGTCATTCTTGTATATTGTTCTATTTGGCCGGTCGGCTCTCTTTGTAATAACTTTACTTATGTATGTCGTTGTTGAACTTAGTGATGTATGTGTATGGAATTGATGTGTATTTTGTGATGATGTGCATATGTTGCACAGGAAGCATATGTCCATCGAGGCTTAGAATGTTTAGTTAGTAATGCTAGAACCATTTGGAGGTTAGGTGTTACTAGTTAAATATTCCGGTCCTCACACTTCTTTGCTACTTCATCCTCGGTAGTTTTTGCTTTAGGAGTATCCTCGGTCAGAGCCTCCACGACCACCTCCACCTCAGAACTTTTTCCGAGGGGTGCTCTGCCTGACACGACCGAACACCGTAAGATCTAAAACAGAGAGAGAGAAGGTAAGGAAGATCCAAGGTATGTATAAATACGACTCTTCATTTTATATATATACCTTGTTGTTTTTCGAATTTATCCTTATAGCACATCGAACTAAAGTTCGCTAGCGCTAGCCTTCCTCTTCCCGTCAATCGATCTCACCGGTTCTAAACCGGTAGGGTTGACTAGATCTTGCACATCTACTGATCGGAAATCGGAAGCGATATCCGCGACCATTTCGTCGAGGCCCCGATCGCCGGGTCAAGATGTAGATTCATCTACCTCCACAACAATGGCCTCGTGAGGCATCGGAGGATTCTCGCGACCTTGCCGAAGGCACGACGACCGCCTAAATTCATCATCAAAGATAGTTAGGCGATAAACATAATTTATCCAAAATATTATTTGTGTTCTGTTACCTACCGGAGGGCTTACATCCTGTTTGGTCGAAGGGGAGATCGGATCATCAATTGGCTCACATCTTTCAGTGACCTTGTTGACTCTCAACCCAACCAACTACACATCAAAGAGGATTTATGGTATACCGATCAAAAATAATATGTACGTTCAATAAGACAGAATAGTTGATATTTTTACCTTAAGTCTTTCAATCCTTTCTTCAATGAAACAAACGCTAAGATCCGAGGAAAACTAGCCTTATCGCCAGCCTCCTCTCGCAGATCATCTTGATCCGCTTCTAATCTCATCGAAGATAGAGTCAGAAAGGTAAAATGAAAGAGTTAAGAAATAATCAATCGAAATATGTAAACTGGTCGGAATCATTAAAATGGTTTACCATCTTTAGAATCTCAGGGTCGATTATCACGACCAATGTACCGAGCATCTTATGCTCTGCCTTCAAAGGGCTAACCCGCGTGGAAAAATCTTTCACCACATGCCAAGTGTCACAGCCCCAACAATTAAAATGGTTTAATATGTATTTCATTAGCGTGCATTATTGAATTCAAACCATTTCCTAATATATTGCACTTGGAAAATCATAAAAATGAACATACCCTTCAAAGTTTGAAATTCAATTCAAATCAGAAATAAAATTTTTGATCATCATCTGAAACAATTTATTCAAATACTACATTAATTATTGAGAATAAATATAATTTTTCCAGAATTTTGGAATTAGGTTGAACCTAATGAAAATTCAAACCAACTTAATAGACATACAACATGTTTGAATTTGAATATCACAAAATATATTATGAACAGTGGGGTTTCATAATTTTATGGGAACTATATACTCCCAAGAACCCCACAAATTATTTCATGATTTTAGGAGATTTCTTTCTAATTATAAACCCGGTCAAAGTTGCTAGACAGATTTTAAATCACACCAAACCTTAACCCTAAAACCCTAGACATCAGAGCACCGACCGAGTCCGCTGCGACGGTTAAGCCCAACCCACTAGTTGCACCGCACCGACCGCCCGATGAAATATCAACGCCCGCAGTGCGCACCGCTTCACCCCTTGGCTCCTTAAACCCCACCACCGATATGCATCCAACGCCCACGTTGGTCCACGTTTCTTTTTCGCGCAGTTAGAGACACCGACCGGTGGCCCCGATGTCGTTCGCTGCCTACCTACGGGCGCCAGAATCTCGTGCCACGCGGCTGAGCGACGCGGGCGGCGCTGTAACGGCTCCATCACGCCGTGACTCCACCGCCGCATGCAACCAATCCCAGAATCTCCACTTGACGCCGCTCCATCGCCGCCATCGCCTCAAAGATAATACCCCATCCCGCTCCTCCATTTCGCCACTTTTCTCCTACCGACGGAGAAGAGGGAAGCTCGCCGCTTCTACTGGGTAAGCTTCACCGAGTGGTGCTCCTCCACTCCCGATCCTTGATGTCTCCATTTTTGCTCACGCGAGGTCTTGTTTTTGCTTGTAGCAACGGCTCATCCTCGTGTTTCTAACCCACCTCCGAGCACGCTCCGAGTGGCATCCGTAGGTCTTTTCTTGTCTCTGTGAGGTATGGTCTCGCTCCTCGTGTCACTTTGTGCGCCTTAGTTTCTAGTCCAAACCCTCACTTGATTTTGTTAATGCACAACACCGCCGTGTATTTGAGGATTGGAGTGATTTCGGCCTAAGAGCACCCCTTCACCTCCCACCTTGTCCGGTAAGTTTCATGTTGATTCCTCGCCCACGCCTTCCTAGCACAACCTCCGAGCTAGCCCGAGCATTCACACTTGTTTGCTTTGCTCAGTTCTCCTTGTCCACGTGAAGCCGTGTTGACCGCCCTTGTCTTCCACAGCTCCGACAGCACTCCAGTCAACCCCAGCCTCCCCAAGCTCCTCACAGCCTGTAACTTTACTAGACCTTAAGGTAGCATAAGCACTCGCTACTTTGCACCGAGGAGCTCGAGTTAGCCATTTTCATTTTTGTCAGATGAACCGCCGCCGCATCTCTAGCTAGCCGCAAGACGGTCCACCTCGCACTCGCCACCACTTCTATTAGGTGCACAAGGCTATTGCGCGGTTAATGCAACAAGTGGCTAGCTCGCCGCGGCGCGTAGCGCCGCGAGCCTGCAAGCCACCGAACGCGCCGTTGCCGTGGTCGCACGACATGTGCATCGTAGCTCGGCCATTAACGCACCGCAATAATTAGTCTTCAATGCTTGTCTTAGTCGCCCTAATGTGTCGCTACCGCTGGGACCATGCACGTAAATCAAGCACACCGAGTTCAACGCCACGTAGATTGACGTGGGCCCAAAAATTTAAACACGTGCGATGTATTGGCGCTCTTCCTTGCACTTGATCGCTGTGGACCGTCCGATGCGATATCGACGGTCCAGATTGGTGGCTTTTCGAACTTCCGATTTCGCCACGATCATGGGCCGCCGATCCGGAATCTACGATCCGCATTCGTTGAGACATTCGACCGCCCTATTGCACTTCGATCAGGACCGCTGGATCTTGATCCAACGGCCGCGATCCTAGCTCGAGTGGTGCGTGGATCGCTCGCCGTGGGTCACGACGAGCGGGCCCGCTGTCCAGCTGGATCGCGCTAGTGCTGCACTCGGTGAGAAAAGTATAAAACGCTTTATGAAATCCGAAATCGTTAATTTACACACCGAGAAATTGTTTTAACTTCTAAAATGCATAACTATTTCTTAATAACTCCAAATCACATGAAACCACTTCTCGAAAATTTCACTTTTAGTAGACTTTATATTAAAATTAGTTTCAAACTTGTCTCTGAATAGAGAGTATTAATTGAGATTGATCCATTAAAACCATTATTTGTACAATAGAAAATGACCGATAACTTCAAAATGCATAAGTAATTATTGAAGCTCCAAAACAAGTGAGACCACTTTTGGTAATTTTCATTTTCAGTAAACTTAATTCTAAAAATGGTCTCCACATTACCTCCACAGAAACTATTTTTGGGAGAATATACTCCTTAACTCCATTATTTGTATACTATAAAAGGTCGATAACTTGGAAAATCAATAACTAAATCATAAGAACTCCAAATGGGACAAACTCAACTATTCTGAACTTGTATTAATATTACCTATTTACCTATGTAATCCTTTACCCCACCACTGTTCTACTAAATTTCACCTCATAATTAAATTACATAAATGACGCTTATTGAAATCAAATTCAAACCATTATAACTTTCACATGCTAAATCAAAATGAAATAATTCTTTCACCTAAAATCCTTTAAAATCATGACCTAATTACTGTAGAAAAACCATGCATTTTTGAGCATTTTGGTTTTGAGTTGTTTTCTGTGATTTATTTGATGTTATAATTATATAGATCCCGAGCATATTGACATCGACACTTACACTACTGAGAGCGAGCAGCTACTGTACCAGCAAGGCAAGCATCATTTGAACTTTCTTTGCATCATATTTGATCCCGCTTTGGTTAAGATAGTGCAATGATAATTGCTTGCATGCTATTTTGATTATGTCAATATCTTTGTGATGTGTAGTTTAGTTATGTCCTATGCTTGAGGTTAATCTTGAATTATGCCAACCCCTATATGCTTAAGATAGGATGTGTGAATTGTGGATTATAGAATTGCTTAGCCATGCAAGTCTAGATACTGTAGTTCGATCGTCGGAATAACCCATTTTGGGATACACACAACCCTTACCTTATGTTTTTACTTCAGATCTTTGTAGCTGTTTTATGAGTAAAACTTTGTCATTTTTAAATGAGATTTGGTCCGGACAAGTGTTGGTTAGTGATGGTGTCTTTGTGCACGAGAATTGGGTAGGTGGAATGACTTGTCCGACAATTGAGGACCGAACTTTGTAACGTCGTTAATCCAAGCACACTCGTGCTGCACACGCGTGTATGGGTGCCGTATGGTTAAGTAGGGGAGGGTTTTATTGTGTTAAGTCCTTGGTGGTGTAAGGGCATAGCATCGTGAAATCCTATGTTCTTGAGGAGCCGATGTAATCCTTTATAGTGTGCAAGGGAGCACCAATTCTTTTGTTTTGATTTCGTTCAGATTTCCAATATAACTTGTGAGCCCCTAGCAAGTGCTATCGACGCTTGTACTAGGCAAGGAACCATCTCACAAGGGGACTTAGCTCAATAGGGCTTTCTTGCCGAAATGACTATATCTTGATTTACCCTACCGCATACCATCTAAGTGTGCTATTTCGTGGGCCTCGGAGGCTTACGGGCTAATCAAGTCGTGTGAGTAAAGTAGTACACCGCAGGTATAAATCTATTCGAATAGCCGTGTCCACGGTTATGGACAACCGCTTGAGTTCGGGAGTTACTATTGTTAGACTTTTAATTAAAATTGTGGTTGAACTTGGTATTCGCCATGAACGGGATGTTCATGTGTTTAGTACATCAAGGTGGCTGCCACCTTGGTCTTTGTATGATTCAATTGTTTATTACTGAAATGCTTTACTACATGTTTTACTTCTACTTCAAATCTGATTTTAAATGGGCACATGAAAACTAGTATGTGTAGGATGTTAATGGTTGCGTCTTTTCGCAAAACTAAACCAATATGAGCCATCCTTTGAATGACCCTTATGCATATCTATTTTATTTGTGTAAGACTTGAAAGTACACTTGTACTGCCTGATGCTTTGCTGGCCTTTCAGTGAGGAAGGTTATGATTATGATGATCTCACTAGTGTTGACTTGGGCGACACTAATGAGTAGTGTGCTACCATTTAACTCCCGCTTCGGCTGTCGATGGGTGATGGGCATACCATCGTTGGTCTTTGCTTTATCTACTTAATTCACGCTACTTGATACTCTACTTTAAATTTGGCGGTACGGCCGCTTGTAATAAGTCAGTAGACCTTAACTATCGTGCAAGATGTCTTTTATCTTTGATGTATGCGTTGTATGGATGTAATCAACGTTGGATGAAAGCATGAGTATATTGGTCGTTGATCTTGGGAGCCAATATATATCATACTCGTTGTTGATGAATTCCATTTGACTCACCAAGGGTAGTGCTTCAATCGAGGGAGAATCGACAATCATGTAGCGCCGCAAGGGAGCAAACACAGATGATCGCTGAGGCTCCAATATTCTGCTAAGTCTCCCACTTGGCTAGAGTTAAATTGAATTCATTTATCGAGACCGTAATTATGTCCCTAAGACCTTGTCTAATCTCGGTCTTATGGAGATAATTACCGGGGTCCCCACACCAAGATGTTAGACCTTTGACGCTAAGAAGCTTGATTGCTTTAGCCCATTTTCCTACGTTTCCCTTTTTCTCCGTAGAGGAGCGCCATCTTGGATTCTCGACCCTTCTTACCGTAATAATAAAGGTCTTTCTTCGTGATCCTCATATAGAACCAACTCTTCTTCCACGACGACCACGAAGATTTTGAGTACATAAAAATGTACTCATCGCTTTTCCATCATGGAGACGCAAGGTGCACTCTCCAAAGCGCCCCAATCGCCTTCCTGACTTTGTCATCCTGTAGTAGTACCCAATAAATCCAGATCCGCTGGAATCCCTGGCACGTCAGAGATAGATGAAAATATCGAGATTGGCGATGGCATTGGGAGCAGATTCACCAATTCAACTCCATAATACTCCAAAACTTGAGGAAGGAAGGAGGAATTGGTAGCCAAATCGCATTCGATATATGCGAGAAAACAGAATTTCTCTATCTTCACCGCCGGGAATGTTCCCAAACGCGGATCTCCAAGAAACCACATCCTTGCCGGGAGCATCCCGATCTTCTCCGATTCTCTAACTTTTTCTCACTTAGGTCGAAACCACTGGGTTGGTGATTTGGTCCGACATGGTTAGGTTCTTTTGGGTGAGAAAAGCAAAGGAGGTCGGAGGTAGTTTTTACTCTAAGATGAGAAAAGAAAGGAGGAAGTGAAAAACCCTAGGTTTACAAAGGGGTTTTATAAGCCTTCAAATCCTAAACCGTAATAAGGAGTTACAAAAAAAAAGTCCAATGATATGAAACTCTTCAAATCCCAAGGCAAAGTTCTCAACTTTAAAGTGAATACAAACCGCTTCAAATGCCTTTGTATTTAATAAGCGCCATCCCGATACGATTTCATCTAAGAAAGGTGTTCACACGACCTATTCATTTAAAGTTCTGGGGCTAGCCGACGAGGATTAAAACCTCTATATATTATCTTTAATATATAAAAGACCATACATCTTCATGGTCGTAACTTTGAGGTGCACGACTCACCGGTCGAGAGATTCCAGAGGTTGCATAATGGGTACCTGGCCTGACGAAGGCCTGCCAAGCCTCCACCAGAGAACCGCTCGAGAAGGTAAGAACCGATTCCAAGGTATATTCTCTACCGTATGATGAATGGAACACGTGCATATTCCATACGACGTATCTTATCCAAGACACACCAAGAATAACCTCCGTGCGTTATATGTTTCATAGACATATAACCACCAAACGGTTGATTCTCAGATCAACCATCACTTGACTCACTGCACGCAACGCCGCATCGCGCCTTCTCCTAAGTAATTGCCACCTCTTCGAGGGCTATTTAAAGATGGAACCTGGGCGGATCAAGGGGATGGGAGGAGATCATCGAGAGGAGAAGATCATCAGAAGATAGAAAGAAAGAAGCATTGTCTTGTACTCTAAAAGCAAATTCATCATTCCGCAGATACACCCTTGTAATATCTCGGTTCATACTAATAAAGAGCAGTCCCATTGCAATCCCAAGATTTCCCACGTCACTCTCTCTTTTTTCCATTTATTGTAAGATCGGCGACTTGATCGTCGACAGGGACCTTAGCAACTCACATGAATCATTCACGTGAATGTCAATAGCTCCAACTTGCTTTAAACTGAAAAGTTAGTTTTATAACTTTTCGGTCTTTCATATCATTTTCAAGGTTCTAGGGTTTCTCCTGTCAACTTATCGTTCTATTTAGGTCTCAACCAAACCCTAGTAGCATAAACCTTTGCTCTTTTAATTCTTGTTGTCATCTATTTAAACTTGTAGTAAATTGTTACTTCTGTTACCGTTGTCTGCTCAACCGACAACTTTTGAAATCTTGGTAGTTTTGTAACCCTGGTGAATAGGGTTAGATTAGGGTTTGCCTAGGTATTATCTACTCTAAAAATCAGACTAAGTTTCAATTTAACATCTTTTACTTAGTCTATTCATAACTAACCCGAAAACTGCTCCTGTCCTGTTTTCAATTCTTGTGAAAATCTGAAAACAGCAACTTTGATCTAAACTCTAGTTTCTGTTATAAAAAAAAATTGTATATGATAATATGGGTTATTATCACTATTAGGGTAGTTATGACTTAAGCATGCTGTTAATCATGCATTTCTTTATTGATCATACATTTTCTTTTATTCTATACTGGTTGTCAGCTTTGGTATTTATTGGAGTTTATTGTCTCTTATAGAATCTGGTTCTTCTGAGGCTTTTGATACTATTTCTGAACAACCTAAGCCTACACAAGAAGTTTATTATTATCAAGGCATGCATCCTCTTTGCACCATGTTGATCCCAAATTTTCTACAATAGCTTTTCTAAATACAGTGACGTCTGTTGCATGCTATTTTTCTAGAAATACAAATATGGACTGTATTAGTTAGTTATGACCTGAGTAACATTGTGGATTACCTTAATTATGACCATACACTCAACCCTAGAGTAGTACTGTATACTATAATACATATTTTCAGAATTTGCATAGACATGCAGTCTAGATAAGATTGAGTGTTTGACAAGATTAACTTGTCAAACAGGGGAGCAACAAATAAATTTCAGTTACTTCAATTCTTTGTCCAGTTTCTTTAAATCAGAATTGCATTTTAAATTTAAATTGATATGGACAAGAGGATGCTAGTGATGGTGCTTTTGTGCACGAGATTGGGAATTGTGGTGGACTTGTCTGGACCAATTAAGGACTGAACTCTGACTATTCAATTCAAGTCCCCCACGTACTTCCACATGCAGTGTATGGGCGCTGTTTGGTTAAGTAAAGGGTTAAGACTATTGGGTTGGAAACAGGGGAGTAAGGATATGTGTATTGATCTTGTATGGCATAGATGCTTTGGTCTATAGACTGCGTTTTATGCCATGTGAGCTTGTATGTCAATATCAGATGTTCTTAGAAGGGTGAGGCGTATATGTGCTCTGGTCGCATGTACGCACCTTTAAAGATGCCGATTGCAATCTACTATGGGTAGCTAACCCATCGCATTACTTCTTATGGTTGGATCGGCATTCCCGACGCAACATGTGTGCCCTGCTAGATGATGCTATCGACGTTGTTTAAGCGAAGTTCGGCCATACATGGGTATCCAACTCAATAGTGTTAGCTTGTTGAAAATACCAAATCTTAGTTTCCTGGCCGGCATACCAAAGGAAGTATGTCATCATTCGGAGGCGTCCAAGGCAACAGTCGACTAAGTCGTGTGGGTAAAGATGTACACCGCAGGTATCAAACTGTTCAATAGCCGTGTCCACGGTCATGGACGATAACTTGAGTTGATGTCACCAGTATAGAAGTTTTGTTTTCAAATCGCTTTGGGTTTTTGTTTCAGCATGAGGGGATTCATGCATGTACTGTTTACAATTACTTCATTTACTTACTGTTTTAGTCCAACTTTGATGTATTAAAATGCTTTATCAAAACCTAGTTATTGTAGGTTAAGAAGTACTGCTTTATGCAAAATTTAACCATTATACCTTCCTGTTGCAACCTTATGCATGTATAAATTCTACTCCTTTGCATAGGTTCTAATAAACACTTTCTTTTATTAGTTTGTGTAAGTCTTGCTGAGTACCTTCCGTACTCAAGGTGCTATAACCTATTGTTGCAGGTGAGGACGGTTATTTGTATGAAGTGCCCGTTAGCGCCGATCAGGGTGACGCTAACGAGTAAAGCTACTTCTTTCCTCCACGCAATCGCCTGACGGTGGATGGGGCCATTGGTGGATTTTGCCGCTTTATTTGCTTCCACAGTTAGTCTCTTGCAAGTGACCAAGTCACCGGATATTGTAGTACTAAACCGAATTTTGTAAACTTATGTTTGATTATGTAAATGTATGACTTGTATGTGTATGATGCAATGTTGTTGAAGGATATATGTGCAATGGTCGCTGATCCTGGGAACCATTGTGAGACATATATCCGGGAAACCTGAGTATTGATCTCATATTTATTAAACTTATACTTCTAGCATGATCCTTAATGAAGGAGCAAAGACTGTTCCTTGATTAAGAATTGTGCTACAGTATAATTTTAGTTAATCACTTTTCCAATACACGGGGTCTCCACAGTCATGCTTAGTTGTACGATGGGTTCCGATTCATATTGTTAATCATGAAGAATTTGACTTAAAGAAATATGGAATTGTGGCATGACCACTATTATTAAAAATTTGTTATGCCATGGCAAGGGTTGCCATTTGGTCAGGTTGAACCAAAAATAATTTCATATTCAGGCGAATGATCGTGTAGTAAAGGGGATAATTATGGATGTGGTTCCTTGCTTGAGTAGTCACTAAGGACTTAACTTTGTACGCCATTGATCTGGGCCATACCGTACAGCCACATGTCCAGGATGGGGTAGACCTGGCTGAATAATTAGCAATATTTGATTTGATTATGTTTGGGATGATGAGTGGCGCAAGAGGGGTTCTAGAATGGTGAATCCTTAGCGAGCAGAACCGGGTCGAAACAGAGCTTTGTAAAAGCCTTGTGATAGTCTCTCCTTGATTCACATTTTTAAGGAAACGTGTGTTTTTATTAATGTGATTATCTCTGTGGGTCAAGCTGTACAACCTCTGCGGAGTGTAAAACTATTCAAATAGTCGTGTGCCCGGTTATGGACAATGCATGGTGATTTTACACGAGGGGTAGATTTTCTCAAAAATGTTGGAATGGTAGAATACCGGGAAGTGAACCGTTGTTCACTAGTTGTTATTGGGAAGTGAACAGTTTGTTCACTAGTTGTTTCAAAGCAATTGTCTATTTATTTATTATTATTTTCAATTATGCTTTTCAATCTATTTACTGTATTTACTGCCAATACTGCTTTCTACAATATAACCAAAAAGCTATCCTTATTCAAGGCTTGCATGAATACTAGTTGCATATATTTTCCTACGACTTGCTGAGTACTTTATGTACTCACGGCTATACACCGTTTGTTGATTAGTTGCCGAAGGAGAACCAGGGAATGCAGAGTTCTATGAGGAGGAATATTTTGAAGACCATGCGAACTAGGCCGTGTTCTACACTCGATTGCCTATGGGCATATCGGATGGCTACCACAAGATTTTCTTTCGCTGCAAGTTTATTATTTTGTTGTTAAGCCTTGCGTGGCAATAATTGTAAAACCTTGACCATAAGGTCCGTTGCTTTGATTTAATAATAATTTGCTTATTTCTTAGCTATTTCGTTGTATGGATATGATGCCATTGTGTGAACTAGCTACTGATCATGGGACTAGTTCTGAATACACAGAGGGTTCAGATTTACAGATCTGGGTACGACACTATACCATATCCTAGTGGCTACAACAGTAAGAATATCAATATTTCGAGGAGGTTCATGCATCAAATAGGATTACGACTACCGTTGTCCCCAAATATAGCAATCTTAATCAAAGATACACACATGCATAATAGATTTTGCAAAAAGATGTACAATAATTAAATTAGTAGGATCAACATGGTCAAAGGATGTGCTTGCCTTGCTCTTGTAGTTCTAAATACAAGGATGGAGGATCGTTGTAAAATTCCCTCAAATAATCGACGTCTAATCAAAAGAGCCAGAAGTAAATTAAATATAGAAAAATAATTCCAACAGTGACAATTTCTAAATATTTTTGCATATTTAGGTAGAGAATGATTTTAGAAAAAAGATTCATTCAATTTGGAGTTTGTATGCAAAAGTTATTAACGTTTTAATTTGCTTCGGTTTGAAAATTCCAAAAATGGGAAAAGTGCTAACGTCGAAAGTGCATTTTTTTGAGGTTTACACTTTCCAATAGAGAGCATATTTTCCTCAGAACTAAAAGCGGTTTCTCATTTTTCTGAATTTTTATTAACTTACATGTGGGGCCTACTCGTCAGTGACTCATATTTTTATTTTATTGATTTTATTTATAAACCAGAGGCAGTCCCATGTGTCATAGACTCATTATTTATTATCTAATGATTAAACCTAATTCTAATTTTAATTACAGATGACTCAGGTCCACTTGTCAGTTTCTTGGGTTTTAAAACGTGTTTTATTAAAACCAAGAATCGTGTGTGGTCCCACATGTGAGTGACTCATTTACTAAACACGTATAAAATTAGATTTTTGATTATCTTTTCATTTAGTGCTAACTAATCCCCAACCGGGAGGGTCCCACTAGTCAGAGAGAGAGAGAGAGAAAGAAAAGAGCTAGGCACACGCATGGCTGAGAGGAGGAGAAGCTCGTCAGTGGCGAGGCACGCACAGGAAAGCTCGGGGAACCCAAAAAGGGGTAGAGGTAATCCAAGCGATGCTAGGGGAGGTAAAAGTGGCCAAAGAGGTGGATGAAATCGGCGTCCTAACAGGGATGAGCAGTGGAGCCTCTCAGGTCCATTATGCATTTCACATAGGAGGTTTTCCATGGGCTAAAGGAGTGTTGCAATCAGAATCGTGAGTCCAGAGATGCTATTGGGTTAGGCACAGGACCTAGGGTCACCAGAGATGTGCTAAGAAGATACAAGCCAAGCAAGAAGCGCCATGAGTGACTATAGGGGAGTCCCACTAGGACAAACCCTAGGCAAATTGATGCACGATGAGAATCGGTGGCTCACCACAACCATGAGAGTGCATAAGATGAGGTTTGGGAGGCTTTGGAATAGCTTGTCAACAACAAGCAAGGGGAGAATAGAGGAGGTCCATGATGGTAGTTCACCATAGCAATGGAGGTGCTACAAGAAGTGTCACGTGAGGTTACCGAGGTTCTAAGGTTATGTAGGAATTGGCTAGTCGAGGCCCACCGGTTTCAAGAAGAATGTATGGCGCGCAACCGTGATTGGGGAAATGAGAGTGAAGCTTGTACTTAGGTGAGATTGCCGCATTGGTGAGGGTTAACATCAATGGAGTGTAGAACACCTCATGACATGATCGGTTTGAGCTCGACTCACCAGAGCGACGGAACACGGTGGCGAGCTTGAGTGCGTGGCTTTGAGTCGACAACGGTGAATGCAATCGAGCTACAAGGTTTCGAGGTTGCATTAAGCACGTAAGAGGAATGAGTGTTGCATGAGGATCAAGACGACATAGGCGTCGGGCGAGGAAGCTCACCAGAGCGGGAATGGTGTGGAGGCATGACTCACCAACATAAAAATGATGCATACGCCCCGCAAACCAAGGTGCTATAAAGCTCTGGTTTGCATGAAATAGAACATGGGTGAGCTAAGGATTCCAGTGCACACACCAGGGCTTAAATAGCTAGGACATTCACATGAGAAAAATGGTGAGACGTCGGCGGCAGCGCGAGAAACCCGCGGTTGGCTCTGGGTCTCTCTGTTAGCATAGGAATAAGGTGCCATGAATGGGGTAGCTAGCATGGGCGAGGGTCGTGAAGGTGACAGGTAGTTGGGTGCAACACGGTGGGCTGAGATTGGAAACGGCGGTCGAGTGGTGGAACTGGCGAGGCGCACTATTGTGGTGGTGAGCAGGCGAGGGTGCGAACAAGGTAGTTAGGATCGCGATCCTACTCTTAGAGTCTTATGATTCTATGAACCCACGATAGCCTGTCGATCCAAATCGCACTTCGATCTTACTCGTAGAGACTTAGGGCAAAAACATTTTGTAATTTTTTTAGAGGCTAGGCTTTGCTGATATTTTATTTTAGAGCAAAATTTGTTGATATTAATTTCTGAGAATGAAACTATAAATAAACAATGAGCATGCAAAATATTGTATCAGTGTGGTAATGCTAGTACAAATATCTATATTATGGCATGAGCAATCTTGAGCTTGATAATGATAAGCTATTTTTATTCCTAGAGTATGTCTAGCTACTTTTAAGGAACATGCAAGTGGTAAACCATTTAAGAATCATACAAACTTATAGTATAGATGTTAAATATGTGTATTTTTATAATTCTGTAGAATCACCGATTCTACGATTCGATACTATGATTTCGATCCTACCGAAGGCAAATCGATCTAACTCAGGATGTCGACTCTGACTACCTTAGGTGCGAGGTGGATGAAGAGTGCTGACAAGCGAGGCCCACATGTTAGTGAGAAGGTCAGCGTGCGTTGGTGCGGTTAGGACTAGCGAAGGATTTTGGGCCAGCTCGGATTTGGCCAAAAAGGGTGAGCAGGAATTCAAAACAATTTTTCGAATTTCCAAAACTGGCTGAGCATTTGCTGCATTTTTGTACTGAGCAAACGGAGTATAAAATTTACAAAAATATTTGTGAGGGTTCTTGACATAATATAGTATCTTATGTAAATTTTTTAGTATTTTAGCCACTCTGTTATTTTCTTGAAAATTCTTACAAGTTGCTTTTTGCATGAAATTCCATTGTTTGATTTACATAAAAAGTTCAAAAATCATGAAAAAGTTGTTTTCCACACATAATAGATTCAAAAACATTCTCCCACTTATTTTTATTCTTTTTTTCCAAAATTGGCATTTTTTGGATGTTACAAACTGTGAGGACCCCAGTTTATTTGGCTTGTAATGCTTAACCATCCACCTGGCCCTAGCATCACAAATCAAATAAACCAAGCCTCGAGATATGTATACTTCCCAGAACTGCAGTATGCACACCTCTTCACAAAATCATGCATCAATTCCATTCTAAACATAGAGTCCAAAGCATCACGATACTAAACAGTAGACAAACAAAGTATAGTTATTACAACAGAGGGCCGACCGGCCAAAAGACAAACAGATAACAAAGTAACAGCGGAAGCAAAAGTGCCATAAGATGGCTATAAACAAAGCCAATTAGTGTGCCTCAGCCCACAAGGCAACCAACTGGACCGCCAAGCTAGTCGTCCCAAAACCCGCACATCTCACAAAACTAAGGCCCTTGGGGCTCACCCGCCTCCTCTACAACAAAAACATTAAGCAAAGCAAATGAGTACAAAAAATGTACTCGCAAGACTGACGTGTGGACTAACAGACCTATGCATAAACTACATGCAAGCTTATTTGAGTGGAGGCTGTATGGCTCATTTTAGCACAAAGCAAACTTTATTTGCAATAATGTAATATATTTAAAAGCAAGTTGGCAATTCATTTTTATTGTTGAAATAACAGCAAGAGCAAAAATAATAACAGTAAGTAGAGGACAACATCCTGGAAGTGATTAACCCATTAGTCACCACGACCATAGCATGAATTACCCATTCATGCCACCCATGTCAAGTTTTAATTAAAAGGTTGTAGTCTAGTTCTCACGGGGCGTATTCGAGCGTGTCCATAACCTAGGACGAGGCTATTCGAATAGTTTTAACCCTGCAGGGGTGTACCAATGTACCCACACTTCAGACCGCCTTTTTGCCACAAAAGCACACTTCCGAAGGTATGCCGGCACAGCTAAGTCCTACGAGATATTTCCAATATTGTGTATTAACTACGAGCCACTCGTGATGGATAAAATCCATACGCTTACATGGTAAAGCCGAAAGACAACTACCCACAAAGGGTAAAGCTTTTGAACAACTACCATGCTCCCAACACCATCCTCCCGCGACTCGCGACTGGAGCCAATACATGCCAAAGTACTAAGTCAAGAGAGGTCCCATACCCTCTAGTGTGGTTAGCACGCAAAAATGCTCAGTACGGTGGCGCAAGTAACTCGGTCCTTGTTGACTCGGGCACCATTCCAGTCACACCAAAAAACACACGAACATACCATTGTGCCCAAGTCCAAATCATTTTTTTTTCATTTTTAGTTTTCACAATTAAACATAGCATAAATACTGAAACACAAAGTTATAAAATTTTTGTGTGATCAAGGTTACCGACTAAGTCGATAACCGCCCAATTCTACCGATAACTAAGCATGTCTAAGCAGTTAATTTGTATCTACTAAGTGACAAGAGATCATCCAACGATCTCTAATCACAGCAAATAACCTAGGCTCAGGTAGTAGAGGAATATCATTTACCTGCAGATTATGCAACTAAAGGGCCCACTAACCATATTTTAACAACAAAATAACAATGCATACATACAAGTTGCAAACAAAATATTAGTTTTGGATATAAAGGATTAACATGATCAAACCGCTTGTCCGTTGCTCGCTGCTCAAAATGTTGCCGAGGCTCACTCGATAATACTGAATCGCCGCAATCTCATCGATCGAGCAAAAGGACAAATAAGAACGAATAACACCGATAATAACCAAAATTCAATTTCATCTAATATCCACAAAATTCATACAGTAGGTAGAGAATGATTTTATAAAATTTTAGAGACAGAGAACATTTTATTTGGAGATATGAAAAATTTTCTAAGAATTTTCTAAGTTAAAAATACATAAAAACACCATTTTAATTATTTAACAAAAATTTATGAACAGAACCATACTTAAAACCTATTCTGATAAAAAGTACATTAAAAATGAAAATTTACAAAATTGGTTTCACTCGATTTGGATCAAAATTGATTTAGTTATGGATTTTCTTAGTTAAATGAATTAACAAAGGCAATGAAATTCAATTCGAAATCCTAAAAGCATTAATTTCTTTTTCACCGGCGCTTAGTGACCCACGGTCACCGACTGGGACCGAAGCGAAAATGCCGACCGAGTCGCCTTTGACCAAATTTCCGCCGAGGGTGACGTCGAAGGCGTAAAATGTGAATACGCCTTCGGCTCATTCAAAGCATACTTTTCAAAGTGCGCCAATGATAACCGGCCACGAGGGCCCACATGACAGCGACTGAGAAAGAAAAATAGGATAAAAACACTTGGGTTTTTCTGTTCACGGGGCCCGCGTGTCAGTGGAACAAAAAGGTTTATAATTTGGTTAAACCGACACCAATTAGCCCTAACGACTGCGATTAGATTTCGTTTACGCTACAGTAACTGCCCGAGCGTCCGACAACAGAGGAGCTCAGGGCCGAGACCTTGCCGGGCGCATCGCCTGCGGCGTGGTCCATGGCGGCGTGGGATCACGACCAAAATGGGTATCCTACGCTACCGGGCGGTTACGGTGGTCTGGGCACCACGAGATGGACCGAGCGCGCGCACGCGGAAATGGCGGCGGCGAGCTACGGCCGAAATGGCAAAACGCAGAGCGATGAACTTGCAAGCAATAAAGCATGCGCACGAGTGACCAAGGTGTACTAGGAGCTCACCGGAATGACGCGGAGAGGAGGAGCTTGCTGGAGATGGCCTGTCGGCGATAAACCGCGGCGGCGGCCAAGGTGTCACCGGGGAGGGAGTAGCCTGAGCAAAAACAGGAGAAGAGAGAGGTGGAGATAGCTTGGGTGAGTGCACGAGATGGTGCTTGCGCGGGCAATTGTTCTAGGAACCAACTCACCTGAGATGAGGACGAAGATTCAAACTTTCGCCCGAGGAAGAGGAAAACTGAAATTCGACGGCTCCTGCGAATAAAACTCAAAATTAGTTGAGGGGAAAGCATAGTGGGGAGCTGGAACACGAGATGACATGCAAAGGAAAAGATGGGCTTCACTGGTTGTGGGGATGACACGACGGCGGCGCCACGGCCGTGAACCAGAGCTCGCGCACCCCCTCGGTTCGAGCTCAGGGGAAGCAATGGATGGCAGGAAATGGCCTTATGGTGTCCAAAGGAGGAAGAGGAAGCTTCGGGTGTCCTTAAGTAGGGAGAGGGGCGGAGAAACGCGAGAGGAGGAGCCCTCGACGATGCGCGCCGGAGCAGAGGTCGTGAGTCGTGAGGAGATGACGGCGATTAATGACGCCGTGGTATGGTCTAGCAAACGGAAGATGCGCCGAGGTGAGGCGCGTGAGAACACCGGGAACGGGTGGATGGACTGCAAGGCAAGGTGGCGCACATGCACGTCGCCGACGCCGCTCGGCTTTCAGCAGCGAGGTAGGTGACGGCCTAACAACCGGGACCCACACGTCAGCGGCGGCGACAAAAACAGTGCGACACCTGGTTGAGTCGGACTCGGGCTCGGGCTCGGCGAGATGGCGCGGTCGAGCCAGGCCGGAAAGGTTTAGGTTCGGTCAGGGTCGAGTCGGGCTCGGGTTCGAGCCCGATGAACAGTAGGGTCTAGGTTAGGGTTTAGAATTTGGATTTAGTTTTGACCGAAAACAACCAAGTTTGACCTAGTAGTTTAAAATAGAAATAAATTTCTAAAAATTTTTGTGAGTATTTTGAGAATCAACTAGGACTTAGGAAAAATAATTTCAGACACTTTATGTACTGAAATTTGTTAGAATTAAATTATCTTCAAATCTGCATTTGGGATTTGATTTGAATTTTGGTGAAGTCAAAATCTCTTCTAAAATTTGGTAAAAATAATTACAATTCAAGATAACTAATCTAGTATTTGAATAAATTATTTTCTAAACTTTTACTCATACATTTTTCTCGAATTCAATAGAAATTGAATTTAACTTAAAAGTTTGAATTTCAACACAAACTTTAACACAAACATCAAAAGTTTAAAATTGTGTACAAGTTTTTAGAAAACCAAGAGCATGAGCATGACATACAACAAAAGTTTTTGAACTTTCACACTTTTATACATTTGAAACACAAACCCTAACTTAGGGTTGTTACACAAACCTACCCTTTACAAGGAATCTCGTCCTCGAGATTCAGTGGGCTTTGTAAAGAAATAGGGAAACTCGGCTCTCAGACGGTCTTCTCATTCCCACGTGGCTTCGTATTTAGTGTGGTTGCTCCATTGGACTCCTAGCATCTTTATGTCATGGCTACGAGGATGTCGTATGGCTTCGTCTAAGATTTGGATCGAGTGCTCCTGATAAGAAAGGTTTGTTTGGAGGTCGATGTTCTCCAACTGAGCGAGTTCATTCGGAGTCCGGAGACACTTCTTGAGTTCCGACACACGGAAGATGTCATGCACATCTGAGAGTTGGGGTGGCAACTCTAGTTGATATGCTACTTTGCCTCTTCTTTCCATGATTGGTACGGTCCGATATACCGAGGTGCCAATTTCCCGTGGGCCTAGAAACAGCGAATGCCTCGCAACGATGAGAATTTGAGATAAACATAATTGTTCACCTCGAAGCTTAACTCACGATGGCCATGGTTGGCATAACTCTTTTGGCGTGATTGACCTCCCTCAAGCGCCCTTTGATTGCGTCAACATGCTCTTGCGCTTCTTGGATGATGGCCGGTCCAAAGAATTATCTCTCGCCGACCTCGGACCAGAATAGGGGTGTTCTAAACTTCCTACCATAAAGTGCCTCAAACGGGGACATTTCGAGGCTTGACTGGAAGTTGTTATTGTGGGAAAACTCGGCAGACGCCAAGCATTTATCCCAATTTGTGCTATATGATAGCACGCAAGCTCGCAACATGTCTTCAAAATTTTGATTCGTTCTTCTCGCTTGACCTCCCATTTGTGGGTGGAATGTCATGCTAAAGAATAGCTCGGTTCCCAATAATTCATGCGCACTATCCAAAAATCGTGAGGTGAACCTGTGGGCCTCAATCGGATGTTATTGTGTTTGGACACAGGCGAACGATGTTGTTTATGTAAAGCTTGGCCAGTATGGCACTTCATACTTGGTATTGACCAAAATGAAATGTGCCACTTTGGTTAAACGGTGAATGATAACCCATATCAAGTCATGCCCGTTTCGGGTTCTCGACAAGCCGGTAATGAAACCCATACCGACATCATCCCATTTCCATTCGGGAACCTTCAGGGGCTGAAGTAACCCCGCTGGCTATTGGTGTTCTAGCTTAACATGTTGACACATGTTGCACATGGCAACATGTGCTGCAATGTCCCACTTTATACCGGGCCACCAGAATCTCTTCGGGAGGTCCCGATACATCTTTGTACTCCCAAGGTGAATGGAGAGAGGTGAATCATGAGCTTCTCTGAGGATTAGCTCCTTGATGTCAGGATTATCTGGGACATATAGATACTGCCCACGCATAGCCATTCCACTCAGGTTCTCGGTGAATTCTGATTTCCTGCTGTTCCGCAAGTTGTGCTTGACTTCGGCAATTGCTGGACCCTTGAGTTGAGTAGCTTGAATTTGAGATTCAAGGGTAGGTTGCAAAGACTAGGAAGTAACATAACCCTCCTCATCCACTTCTAAACGGGCTTTTGAAACTCTTCATGCAACGTCGTTTCATTTGTTTCAATCGACACATTTATGTAGTGAAGCTTTCGGCTACAACGTTGGCCTTACTAGGCTGGTAATGAATGCCAAGATCATAGTCCTTGATCAATTTGAGCCATCTTTGTTGCTTTATGTTCAGATCTGGTTGCATGAAGAAATATGTAAGGCTTTTGTGATCGATGTAAATTTTGCACCGATCGCCGCGTGGAGGACGAATGCTGACGACGGGGGCCCACAGGTAAGTGAGAGGGGAGAGGATGGCTCGGGCGAGCTGGTTCGGTCTGACACAGGTTGCGAAGGGACCATTGAGGAACAAGACGTGGGTTAGGTTTTGGATTTAGTTTTGACCGAAAATAAGTAAATTTGACCTAGCCGCTTGAAATAGAAATAAAATTCGAAAAATTCTGAAAATTTTTGTGGGCACTCTGAGGTTCACAAGAGACTTATGAAAAATAATTTCAAACACTTTATATACTAAAATTTGTTGGAATTAAATTATTTTCAAATCTGCATTTGGGATTTCATTTGAATTTTAGTGAAGGTAAAATGACTTCTAAAAATTTGGTAAAATAATCGTAATTCAAGATAAATAATCTAGTATTTTAATAAATTATTTTTAGAAACTTTTATTCATAAATTTTTCTGAATTCATCGAAGATTGGAAGCAAGTTAAAAATTTGAAATTTCAACACAACCTTTAATACAAACATCAAAAGTTAAAAATGGTGCACAAGTTTTTAGAAAACCAAGAGCATGACCAAGAGGTACAACAAAAGTTTTTAAACTTTAATACTTTTATACATTTTAAATACAAACCCTAGTTTGGGGTTGTGACAGTCTCAATGGTCAAGATCTCCACGGGGAGGTCCTGAATGGTCAAGATCTACCCAAGGTGGTCCGTAAGGTTTAGATCTCCGCGAGGAGGGAGGTCCTGAGGTTTTCTTTACAAAGGAACAAGGGGGTGGTCTTTTGCAAAGAGGACCCCAAGGGTGGTCCCGAAGGTGGTTTTTACAAAAATAACAACGGTGTGGTCTTTTTGCGTAGGGGTGATCCTAACGGTCAAGATTGAAACCAAGGAGGTACTTAGTGGCTAGGATCTAAGCTGGGGGAGGTCCTGGCAACTAAGGTTTTTATGGAGGAAGATCCTACGGTTAAGATCTAACCCACAGAGGTCTTTAACGACTAAGATTAAGCCTAAGAGGTCATGAGATTTACCTAACTTACGACAACAGATTCGGCACTCCACGCTTGCTCACTGGCTCACGTCGGCGACTCCGTTCACGGCGGTGCAAACCAATAGCTACAAAATGTTTGCAATACTAATGCGCACCTGATGGGAGCACTTTCAACGGTGGAGCTGGCCTAAAACACCGGTGAGCCGGAAAGTGGCGGAGGAGCAAGTACTGCAAAATTCGAAAACGGCGAAAAGCTCCGCGGCAGTCTAATCTAGTAGGTGCTCAAGCACTAAGGGGCTATCGCGAAGGTACCTGGGCACAGAGGAGGTTCGGGGGAAGTCGGAGGAGCTCTGGCGGCGGAGATCGGCGCCGGAACTGAGGACGACAACAAGGACCAGAGGTTCTGTGCAAATAGAAGGCAAAAGGATGGTAAGGATAACTTCGCAATGGTCCAGAGGAGGTCCAGGAGCAAGGAATTGAAGGGAGGAGGCCCTTACCGGAGATGGGGACGAAAATGGAGAATACGGCTGCGGAAGTTCCAACCCAGAGCTAGGCTGCTCCTACGAAGGCAACCCAAAATTAGGTTAGGGGACTTGCTTGAGACAATGAGGTGGTCTAGGCGACATGAAAAGAGGGGCCAGGGAACCACTAGAGCACCATCGACGATGAGGAGCTCGAGCGATTGAAAATGGCGAAAAAAGGGGCTCTCGGTGATTTGCGCACAAACACACAGAGAGGGAGCTGGGGCAACAGAGAGGTGCTTAAGGGGAACCAAGGGAGGGGCTCGGAGGTCCTCAAATAGCTCGAGGGTCAATAATTGTGAGGACCTGAAAATGCATCTCAGGAACCCTCTGTGTATTCTGATCTAGTCCCAGATCAGTAGCTAGCTCATAGAGGAAACAATGATGAAATACCATCCATTTGTCCGACTTAACTAAAAAGATCTCAAAGTAACAAATAATAATAATAACTGGACCTTATGGTCAACGTTTACTTAAATTTCCACGCATGGCTAAAGAAACAAATAAACTCTTACAGCGGAAAGAAACTATTCAATGGCCAATCAACATGCCCGCAGGCAATCGAGTGGAGAACGCATCCTAATCTGCAAAACCTTCATGGTCCTCTTGGGCGAAGAACTATTGGGCAGCTTGATATTCTCCCTCCACTGCTGATAAAAAAGAGGGCATAAAGTCATTAGTACTTTGAATGTACTCAGCAAGCCGTGGGAAAATGTATGAAAATAGTATTCATGCAAGGCTCAAACAAAGGTTAGTGATGGTTCTTTTTGTAAAGCAACATTTACGATAAATACAATAAATAGATTGAAATGCGTAATTGAAAACAATAATAAGTAATTAAACAATTCCTTTGAAACAGCCAGTGAACTTCCCATTCACTCCCAACCAAACCAAAGATAAGTGGATCCCCTATTCACCGATTGACACAACTCGCCAAATGAATGACCTGTTCACCAAACGAACATTTTATTCATCAATTGAACTTCCCATCCACACTCGTTTACAAAAAAAATATTCATCAAATTTCGAGATCATATGCAAAAGCTATTAACGTTTTAAATTTGCTCGTTTTGACAAATCTTGAAATAACAAAAAGGTGATGTTGAAAGCGTATTTTCTAAGGTTTATACTTTCCAACAAAGAAAGCGTATTTCCTCTGAACTAAAAAGCGGATTTTTCTCCTTTTTACATTTTTTGGTTTATATTAACTTACATGTGGGCCCTACTTGTCAATGACTCATATTTTTATTTCTTGATTTTATTTACAAAAATAGAGGTGGTCCCACATGTCATAAGATCATTAGTTCATTAACTAAATAATAAAATCCTGATTTGATTTAACCTACTGACAGCTAGGATCCACATGTTGGTGTCTCGCTTTAAAACATGTTTTTAAAATCGAAACACTAGATGGGTCCCACATGTCGCTGACTCATTTACTAAACATGTTTTAAATTAGATTTTTATTAACTTTTTAGCTAGTCTCACATGTCAGTAACTTAATAACTTTAAACACTATCATTAGCGCTAACCAACTCCTAATCACATGGGTCCCACCAGTCAAAGAGAGATGGAGAAGGAGAGTAGTGCTACATGCGGCTGAGCGCCATCACGAGTTCGCCGATGGCGAGGCAAGCATGGAAAGGCTCGGGGAATGGGCAAAATTGTTTCTCCGCTCGACGACGATCCTACTGGGTGATGGCGGAGGATGGAGAGGTGGACGGAGGCGGTGCTGCACCGGTGAGAAGCGGTGGAGCACCTTGGGTCTGCAAAGGCTTTCGCACATCGGGCAAAAACACGGTGAATGGTGGTGTGTATTAGCTCTAGGGGGCAACAATGATGATACTAGCGGCGGCTCATGGACCAATGGTCACCGAAGCGGTGACGATACCATTTCCCACAGCAGCGCCATGAGTGACCGCAGCGACTAACGCGCATAAAAGCTCTAGGGGACTACTAGAATCTCACCAAAGTCCTTGATGGCATCGTGGGATGGCCGGGATGTTTGTCAACATTGAATCGCGGTGACGCAGAGGAAGTTCATGGTGCTGGCACTCGACAATGATGGATGGGCTACAAGAAGTGATGCATTAGCTCATGGGTGCGCTAAGGGTGGTGTAGACGCAAGGAATTGAACGGGGACTCATCGAGCTTCAAGAATGTCAAAAATGGCAGCGGCGGTTGAGGATGAGGAAGAAGAGGGCAAAGCTCAGATTCACGATGAGTTGGCCTGCGTCAAGTAAGGAGATTAGTTGATTGAGGGAAGTAACACATGATAACGCGACTAGAAGGGCCCCAAACCTTCTAGAACAGTGAGGGTGCGATAGCTTGGAATGGGTGCATGCACCTGAGTTGGGGAAGATGATGGTGCGTTGGTGCTACATGGCTCCAGGGGCTACATCAAGCAAAGGAATAGCATGAATGAAGCATGAGACGCATGGTGATGCAGTTATCGCGGGCAAGGAAGCTCACCAGGGCGGTGGAGGTGTGAGGCTTGCTCATCAGCGTTGAGAACGATGCATTCGTTCACGGCAATTTAGAGAGCTAGAAGCTAGGAGAAAGTGTGAGATGGTACAAGGGGCGAGCTAGATAGATGGTAACACGCTCGGAGGCTTAAGTAGTAGCGCGTAGCACGTGAGGACGTGGCGAGAAACTCGTGCTGGCTCTTGTCTCTCTGCCCGCATGGGAGAAAGGTGCAGTCAACAGGTTGCTAGCATGGGTGAGGAGTAGGCGGAGGCGATGGGGGTAGTTGGGCACGAAACTGTGGGCGACGGTGTCCTGTGGGCGAGCAGCGGAGCAGGTGAGAGAAAGCTGGAGCACGGGCTCGGGCACAAGGTGGAAGAAGCCACCTAATTGACGGGCCTGGCGCGTCAGCAAGAGGGGAGAGAGGCACTGGCGTAGGCTAGAGCGGGCACGAGAGAAGTGGGTCGAGCTGGGTTTTGGCCCATTAGATGCGTGGGAAATTGAAAATAGGTTTTGAATTTTCCATAAAAGGCTAATTGTTGTTCGAATTTCTAAACGTAGCAAACTGTCCCCACAATTTATAAAAATTTTGTGGAGGCTCATGATACAGTATGGTTTCTTGTGTGAATTTTCCAGAATTTTATCTGTTCTGTGCTTTTCTCGAAAATTCTTCCATGTTGCTGTTTAGATGTAAACTTAATATTTGATTTATGCAAACTTCAAGAATATGCTCAAAATATCTTTTCCACATATAAACAAGCTAAATTTTATTTTGTAACTTATTTTTAATACAATTACCCAAAATTGGGATTTTTCGGATGTTACAGGTGTGGTTGGTAGGGGGCGGATCCTGGTATAGCTTCAGGGGTACATAAGACACTTATCAAAATAAATATATGCATAGATATACACCCTGCAGTTAAAGCATAGTGACTCTACACATATGTTGATATGTATGGTGAATCCGGGTCGATTTTGTTCTAGATCCACCACTGGTTTGGCATGGTGGTGGTAGGGATTAGAGATGGGAGCTGAGAGGAACCGGTTTATGTAGGCGTGGAGGAGATCCATTGGATGGAGATTTGAGAAGCCAAAATTTTAATGTTTAGTTTTTTGCAATAAAACACTAAGGTGTTCTAGAAACCAACTTTTTTTTCCTGCACAAAGCATGTCACTACAGTCATATACGTTCATACAGTATAAACAAGAGAGTAATAATGTATGCCCTAATATGTAAGTACTACTCTTCTAGACCAGTATAGCAACAATATATGGCACGGAGATAAAATTACTTCACACACTTTTCTTATTTTCTGGGCCTAGTCTACGGACTCAACACGTTTGAACTGAAGTGTAGTACAGTTTTAATTAGAAGAACTCTTGATGTAGCAGAACCCCAAAAACATATATACAATTCAACTGAACAAACTTCAGAGAGTACAAAATGCCTTATCCCTAGCTAGCAGCAGCCCGATCTCATGGAAAAGACAACACGAACAGCATGCAGCGTATATGTACATGCATACATACGCAGGCTAGCTCATGACAAAGTTTGTACGCTAGCTATGCATGATTGTGGCGACGGGAGATCGACGCAGCAGCAGCAGCAGCATACAGCAGCTAGCTTCGTCGTTGTTGGCGCGTGCATATGTGCGCGAGCGATGGATGCATGCGCACAGATATACACACGTGAACAGGTTGGTACACAGGACCGATCGGGGCGGCAGCTAGCTACTGCGCATGCACCCATGGCGTGGAGAGGAGACAGCCCACGTGGCGGATCCCGGCTGGCCATGCTCGCCCCGGTGACACGGGCGCAGCTGCAGCATAACGAGCAGTGAGAGTAGCATTGAGAGAGCCCGCGCGCGGCCGGCTCGTGATCAAATCAAACGCGAGCGAGCGCGCGCATGCATGCGCGCAGAAGACGCATGCAAGCCAAGCTAGCAACGGACGCGAGCTGAGCAGAGGGGGAGAGATCACGAGAGCCCTCTAATATTTGGAGGGCAACGCGCCAAAGTTGCGTGTCACGAGACGCCCGATCGAGAGCCTTATTCCCCAGAGCACGTACGCTTGTGAACCCTTGCTTGTATATATGTGCATGCATGCTAGCTGATATATGCTTGTGCTCTCCCATGTATGCCTGCTCTGCCTGGCCTGTGGCTGCATGTCCAACTGGAAATACATATATTATAGCTTTTTGCTTTTATATATATATATATATATATATATATATATATATATATGAAAATAGTATAGTACTTGTGGGAGTACAACATACGAGCTCCCACTTCTCATGTACCACTTCTTTATCTACTTCAGCATATTCCAATAATATATATAATAACTTGCTAGGGCATGCATGTCTATAGCTTCTCCAATTACTATGCCGCTGGTTAAGACGACCTAATTAAAAGCCCCTAATTTCGATGAGCTTAATCTTATTTGAAGATGTCTACTGGAGGAAAGAAAACTTCAACATATGAGCTTATGACTAAAAAAAACATTCATGTCTGGCTTTGTGCTCATGAATCATGATCGATGCATGCTGAGGTAGCAATATATGGAAGCTGGAGAGAGTTGGAAAGTGGGAGCTATATATGTATGTATAAAGTGATCAACGCAAGTGATGTGGTGGCTCCCTACTCTTGTCATATGTTTTGGCCATGGCATATTCATTGACGTATTAACTATAGTTTTATAATGCATGGGTGGAGAATGTATGTACCATTTGTTTAAGGAAAGAATGAGAAGGAATTTTTGTTTTGTTTTTACTCTGGCTCGATCAGGAGTCATGTGAGGAAAAGTACATTCCTTTGTACTTTTGCTAGTATTTGTGCGAACCCCCATTTGGTTATGGAATAAGAGCCTTGCAGACAGAGTTGGCATTATGTGGACGTACAACGGTGACGCTTTCACACATTGCAATCAGGCTATCATTTTTTCTTTTTGTGTTTAATTAGAATTCGTTATACGATATAATAAATTAGGAACCGATGGGTTAATATACACTAAACCGTTAGGTATTATTTTCTTTATTTTGGACATTTAGGCATTAGTTTTTATAGACACTAGATGCATGCCTTTAAGTCGTTTTTAATTTTTGTTTTGATATCTACCTATTTAGTCAATGTTAGTGCATATTTTGATTGTTGATTGCTGTAACATTTTAGGAAGATATAATAAAAATAAATGAAAAAATAATTTTGACCGTATCCTATATGGAAAACTATTTATGCATGATTTTTTAACTTCTTGTATAAAGAAAATAATGAAATTTCATACAAGCAGCAACTTGTAAGAATTTTTCAGAAAATAAAAGAGCAGATAAAATCCTGAAAAATTTACAAAAGAAACTACACAGTTTTAGAAGCCCTCACAAAAAGTTTCCTAAATTTTGGAGCATGTTTGATAGGTTTAAGAAAATTTGCAAAGCCTCAGCCTTTTTAGAAAATTCCGAATTTCATTCGAATTTCCTGCTCGCCCTTTGGGCCAAATCTAAGCCGACCCAAAACCCTTCACCAACTCCAGCCCGCGCCAGCACATGCTCGCTCCCTCTCACTAACGTGTGGGCCCCACTCATCAGACCTTGTCTTCCACCTCGCCTTCGCCCTCACACGCTAGCGCACCAGCATGCCTAGCCCGCTCTGCCAACTTACCACCCATCGTTTTCGACACTCACCTACCTTCATCACCTCCGCCTGGCTCTGCCCATGCTAACCATCCCCTTAATGATGCCGAATGCCCACACCGGCGAAGACACTAAAGCTGGAGCACAAGATTCTTGCCACGTCCGTGACTTCTCGCCAGTCATCTCGCGCAATTCTCACGGCTACTTAAGCTTCTGAGCGTCTCACAAACTATCTAGCTCACCCCTCGTTCCAACTCATGCCTTCTCCAAGCCTCCAAGCTCCTTGCTTACTTGCAAGTCTCACAACGCCATCTTCTCTGGTGAGCTTACTTGCCCTCGTCAACTGCGTCACCATGTGCCCCTTACTTTGTTGATTCTCCTTCTTTGCTTAATGTATCTCCGGGAACCACATAGTGTGAATAAGTAGTCGTCTTCTTCACCTTCGGCGCACACCCTGTCCTGGACCTCTGTGTTCCTGATGTTCTGGTGAGCTTTAACCTCACCTGACCACGTCATTTCATGTCCTATACTTCACTGATGCTTCTCCTCGGTTGATGATGATCCACACGCAGGGGATCACCTGAATCTACCTTCTTCCTTATTTTCGGCCAACGTAACCCTTTTTCCTGTTAGCCACCACCTCGGTGAGTCATTAATCGATTCCTTCTATCCCTACCATCCTTAGTGTGCATATATGCAAGGTAATACACAACTCCTTGTAGCATCTCCATCACCATAGCACATCGTCAATGAGAGACTCCTCTACACTGCCGCTGCTCAATGTCGCTAAGCTTCTTCGGCCATTCCCCGATGTTGTTAAGAACCTTGGTGAGCTTCTAGTAGTCCCCTAGAGCTTTCGCGCCCTTTAGATCGGATGATTAGTTAGTGTAGCATAGACTTCGTCATAGCTGATAATGGCACCGTAGTGGGAAGCTTTGTCGCCGCCGCTCTAGTGACCATTGGTCCCCGAGCCACTGCGTGTAGCTTCGTTGTGACCTGCTAAAACCAATGCGCACCTTCTTTCGCCGCCGACTTGCTTCAATCGTGAAAACCACTTTGAGCCCGAGGAGTTTCCCCGCTCATCTCTAGCGTAGCACCGCCTCCGGCCATCTCTCTGGCCTCCACCACCACCTAGTGCCATCGCCGTCGAGAAAAGACCAATTTTGCCCATCCCCTAAGCTTCTCCGTTCCTACCTTGATGCTGGTGAGCTCACCATGGTGCTCGGCCATTAGCACAGCTCCGCTTCTGTCTCTCTTTGCCAGTAGGCCCACGTGTTTAAAAGGGTAATTAACGCTAAGTAACAGAGTTTAAATGTAACCAAAGTATGACAGGTGGGACTAGCTGAAAAAGTTAAGAAAAATATAATTTCAAACGTTTTTAGTAAATGTGTTAATGACATGTGGGACCATGCACTATTCCTGGTCTTAAAACACATTTTAAAACCCGAGAGACTGACATGTGTACTCCAGTTGTCAGATAATTAAAATCGAAAATAGGTTTAGTCATTTAGTTAATAATAATGAGTCTATGACATATGGGGATATGAGTTACTGCATAAGTAGGCCACACATGCAAGTTAATAAAAATCAGAAAAATGAGAAAAACCACTTTCAATTAGAGGAGAATATGCTTTCTATTGGAAAGTGTAAAACTCAAGAGAAGCGAAGAATATGCTTTCTCCTGGAAAGCGTAAACTTCACAAAATACACTTTCGACATCACCGTTTTTCTAATTTCTAGAATTTTCAATCTGAATCAAATTAACACATTAATAAATTTTTCATACAAACTCCAAATCGAATGAATATTTTTTTTCTAAATTCATCTAAATTCATGTTCTATCTTAATATGCAAAAATATTTGGATTTTGTTGCTGTTGAAATTTTTTCTATATTTCAAATCACGAAATAACATTAATAAACAACTGAGTACCGGCGTTATTGCCACTTATTACAAAAGAGGTTAAAAGACCTTGAGTCTCACAACAGCGAAAACAAAAAATAAACTTCGTGGTGGCCCATCGAATCACCCATCGGCATTCGACTAGGGAGAGTAGCCTAGTACTCCGAGTGTCCTTCATCAAAGCCACATGCGAATTAATCGTAGTCGTCCTCGACATCTTTGAAGACTTTTGAGATTTATTTTGAGTGTAGCATGTGAGTACATAGAGTACTTTGTGAGTCTTGGTAAAATATGCATATGCATAGCTTTAACAGTTGGGCTTATAGGGTTCTTTTGCACAAAGCAATATTTGATGATTAAGCATTTTTCATAAAGCTCATTTGACAAACGAAGAGTAAATAATCAAAATAATTTAATTTTCTAGTTAAGGTTCTAGCTACCAGTCACTAGTATTGAGGCTCTATCCGCCAAGTTTTTTTGAATAGCGCCTAATCGCCAAACTGCTCTAATCGCGAACAACAATGCAAGAGTTCAAACTACTCCCAGATCCCCAACATAATTCTTTGAAACCAAAACTGAAATCTACCCTGTGAAAATGCATCTTGCCCGCCATTGACCATAGGAACGGCTATTCGAATAGTTTTACACTCTTTAGAGGTTCTACAGCTTGACCAACACAAGATAATTGACTTATAATGCCGGCCATGACACGCTTACTTGGGCGTGCGACTAAGCGATTATCACAAGGCTTTTACAATACTTTATCCTAACATTAGCCTGCCCGATGAGTTTAATCCCAAGTCATGGACGTCATTTACCATCGACTTGAAGCTCACCATTGTGGGGGATAACCTGCCTGGATTTGGACATCAATTACCAACGCTCGGTGCAAGCCCCGACAGACATGGACGTCAATTACCATGGTTTGCACTACCTAGGTAACTCTTACCATCTACATCCTATGGGCTAGATGTCTGAACTTAGTAAATTAATCAGTCAGGTCCTCCCCATTTAGGACATGTGGTTGTACGGTGTTGCTCGGTTTGTGATGTAAGATTGGTCCCGATCTTACAGTGGATGGTAATTCGATTTTTAGAGAGTGACTTTGATGACGAGGCTACTTGAAAAAAACTCGATCAAACCATCCAACAATAGCTAGACCATGCTCTTGACGTTATCAACCTTACCAAGAATGACGGTTGACCTGATGACGAAGATCAATTCCTGCAAGCAATCGAAGAACAAGTAAGAATTCAAGTAAAGAGCAATCTGAAAATTGCTAGATATAAAAGTCGCATAAGGATAGTTGAGGTTATATAACACGAATCTGTTGGTCTAACCAACACAAGAGACAACGTGGAGTTTGCGCACACGGGCTAAACTGATCTAAATAAAACCTAAACCCTACAGTGTTGCACACATGAGTATATATGAGGGAGGGGCAGGGGTGGTGGCCAGGGGGTGGATACATGCCCCTAGGATGTGGGAACCTTCCTTGTACCTTGCTTGCACATGTTTCTCTTCATGTTGCACTCCTCCTTGTGCTTGACCAGCTCCTAAGTTCCTGAGTAAAAGAACATCACATGCATTAGGTAGCGGTCTATTCTCCATTACACAATTATGCATTCCTAGGAACAAGTTCCCCTGATAATTTAGTTGTCGTGCATGTGACCTTGTAATATTGCATCAAGTTGAGGAGTAGTAGGAGGAGTGGTGTTTGTATTGATGTCCTTATTAGTTTGAATAGACACAAGCGTCAATCCTTAATCGACCAGGGCGAGACAGTCAAAACTCATGCCACTCGCCCTAGTCTAAATAATTTTCCACCATTTTATTTTATTTTTCAAATACTGACATTACCTAATGTCACACATTTTCCAAACTAAAGCATAACTGATAATAATGGTTTCCCCCCTAAAGGTTGAACAAGACCAAAAAGTATGTCTAAGCAATTCTACCATGTTTAACTATTTCACAATGTTGTGATCAATATTGCAGAGTCACTATGCAAGGGTTACAAAGGTATAGGATAACAATTACCAAAGGAAGACATTAACCACTTTAGGTTTAACTAACAACCTACAATTTGAACTCATCATTTTATGTGAAATAGCAATGCGTAATATTTTAAAACTAAAAACAATATTTAAAAATCATTGGAACAAAATGTTCAAAGTAGAACAGAGACCATGGGGAGGGTGCAGCAGCGCTCGGGGAGACCAGAGAGTGACTAAGGCGATGGAGCAATGGTGGCTGGGAGAGGCAAAGATAGGCTCGTGATGGCGGCGCTCCACGATGATGAATTAGATGAATTGAGAGGGGAAAAGGGTGGAGGATGACTAGGAACATGTCATGACACGGTCCACTCAGTGAAATACTCACTGGAGAAGAAAATCACACGAAGGAGGACTTTGGCCTAGAAGGAGAAAACGATGAAATTCGGTGATGAACTACAACAAAAAATAAAATTGATTAAACAGAAATATTCATAGGGCTCGAGAACACAATGTGACACAGTTCAGGTTTTGAAATTCTCACCGGAACGATAGAGACAAAAAATGGGTTGGCGGCCAGCGCTTGGGAAAACGACGATTATGGCGATGACGAAGCTCTAGTGGCTATTGGAGTTGTAGGGGGTGTGAAGGGGGTGAAGGTGGTACTGTGCATTCCATTTATAGGCTCAGATGGAGTTTGAATCGATGTGGCCACGAGTACAAACATCGGTGACATTCACGGCTCGATTTGGAAACTGTCAAAACAGCAAAACACTGATTATGGACTGCAGTAACGGAAGCATTGACGAGCGTGGTGATAGAGACTTGAAAACAACGTGGATGACATCGGTGCACAACGCATGCAGGCAGTGCGGCTTGGGCTGGGCCACAACTTGGTGGCTCGAGTTGGGGCAGCAGAGCCAGAGAGCAAGGAAGGAAAGAAAGAAGAAAGAAGAAAAAGAAAAGGGGGAAAAGAAATGGGCCAGGTGAAAAAAGAAATGGATTTCGGCCTAAGACGTTTTGCGGGAAAAATCCAAATTTCAAATTTCAAATTTTGGAATTTGATGACAATTTTTAGAATTGAGACTATCGGATTGGATTTGAATTTCTTGTTTGGAATTTAAATAAATGCAATTAAAATCCAAATATTTGAATTAATTAATTTCAAATAAATTTTTGAAAAAGGGCCAAAATTTGGGATGTTACATATTCAGAGCAACTAGAGTAAGACAAGCACCGCCTTTGACCATGTTGATCTTACTATTTTAATTATTGTACTTCTTTTTGTACAATCTATTATGCATGTATGTATGTTTTCTTAGAAAAAATTATATTTAGGGATAACGGTAGTTATAGTCCTATTTGATGCATTATTCTCTTTGAAATATTGATATCCTTATTATTATAGCCTTTAGGGCATGGTTTAGACAGTGAATAATGTTGAATTGAGTTTTTCGAATGCGAATATTGCATAAATGCTTAGCCGGGCTTTAGTCTTTTCTAAAATTGGAAAAATGGATGATATGTTGAATATGAATTTGGGAGATTTTAAAATGATGATCTATAGGGGCTTACCTCTGTTGTTTTGTATAAAAATAAAAATAAAAACTTAGTTTGTGACGTGGGCAAATTATATTATAATCTGAGGAGTGTGAGAGGTGTATCTCACAAGTAGATAGGGGGAGATCCTTGCCTGGGTCAATTAAGGACCAAACGCTAGCAAGTTCTATCTAAGCCTAAGCGTACAACCATATATGCCGTTATGGGAAGGCATTAGCTAATTAAGTCATTGAAAACTAGCATTGCATGTTGGTAGGCTATAGTAGTGCGAGCATGACGGTGTAGGCATGTTCGAAATTGCTCCCTTCACTGAGGCGTTAGGAACAAAGGCTTCCGACACAACGTGGGCCTCACTGAGACAGGGGTGTACCCAGGTGAAGTGAGGTTGTTCATTCACCAGGCTAGTGCAAGATTACGACTAGGTGATGTAAAGATTTCCATACGTGCTCTAGACTGCTTACCAAAGGTAGTGAGTGGTGGTATCGATGGATGCTGAACAAATTAGATAATTCATATGCTGTGGGTAAAGTTGTACACTTCTATAGAGTGTAAATCTATTTAAATAGCCGTGCTCGCGGTCATGAGCGTGCTTAGTGCAGTCTTAATAGGTATAGTCTTGATTTATTTGAAAACAGTTTTGTTGGAATGTGGGAAAGGATTTGGTGGTTTATATTTGAGTTGTGTGCCATGTCTATGGCTAAACACGATGTTGCTCGCAGCTGAGGAGAGTTGCAAGTTGTTATTTATTCAATTACTTACTTGTTGTCCTTTATCTATTTAACCGCTCTTTAAATTACCGTTGTAAAATACTACGTATTAATATTGCAAATAAAATTTGCTTAATGCTGAAAAAAACTTGTAGCATAGAGCCTTATCTCTTGTTAGCCTTGCATTTATACAAATTTTGCGATACACTACATGTCTTGATAAGTACACAATGTACTCAATCTTACTTGAATTGTTGTTCAGAGTTAGAGGATGAGCCAACGCCCGATGATGTTTCTTTGCACTCGGTATCGGAGGGTTCGATGACGGGTCTTTCTTACATGTTTCTTGTCGGTTGCCTGAGGGTTTGGATGGACATGCCGCTAGAATTTTTGGACTTTACACATATTATGCTTCCACTATTTCATTCGCTTCTTCTGAAACTTAGTTTTTATTTGGCCGGTCGGCCTTTGTATTGTCAAGATTGTAATCGTTTAACCTATGTACCATATTTGTTTCATTTTGTACGAATGTATATATTGATGTGTTTGTCATCGTTGCGGATGTGTGTACTTGTCACTGGTCATGGGACCAGTACGGTACACACACGAGGGTTTCGGGTATTCCACGCCCTTGGTTCCACAATTGCAATGTATATTTCTGCAATTTGTTTAATGTATCCTAATGAACAATAATACTTTAGTTGCAGTCATTATCTTTACCAGATCAAAAAAAGACTCCAATCTTTAACAAGGAGTAACCGTGTCTCATGTCAGGAGGCTCCTGTGTTGCTCAAAGTCTTTAAATAGCTCTCCTCAGTCTTCACCATAGTAGAGCTCAACAGAGAGAGAGAGAGATGGTTTCCAGGGAGCAGAAGAGAGCAAGCTTGCATGAGAAGCTGCAGATTCTCCGCACTCTTACTCGTTCTCATCATGCGGTAAGTAGCAACATCTTCTTATGCGCGCTAAGTCATCCTGTGCTAACTCTTCCATGTTCTTCCATGCATAAAGCTTTTTTTCCCTTCAATCGACAAGTCCCTTCAATCGACAAGCTCCCATCCTCTTATTAGATGGACAATCAAGCTACGCACTGCATACAATTTTTCTCCATTTGTTCCACATAATATAGCTAGTTCTTTCAGTTAATTAGTTTGCTATAAGCTGGGCATTTAGTTTATCTTGAAGACAGTAGAAAATATTACTTTTCAGTTCTTAATTTCATGCCATCTATGAAAAATACGTACAACAGTCAACAGATAAATTAGAAAGCAAGATTTCGATAACCTCCTTAAATCAAGCCCTCAGAAGAACATGTTCTAATAATTTCCCCCAAGCATGAAAAGAGGAAGTGATACACAAACTATTTATGTAGTAGCTAGTGCAGTAATGATTCAACTTGGGCATGTGTTCTATATGGTTAGTAGCCATGTCTTTTAATTAACCAGTCTTTTGCAACATATTTTCCATTCAGTTGGAAAACTGAAGTCATATTTCTACATGAATGTGTCATGCAGGTAAATAAAATGTCGATCATCGCGGATGCATCAACGTACATCAAAGATCTGAAGCAGAAGATTGTGAGGCTGAATCAAGAAATAACGTGTGCGCAAAACGCGAATATTCGCGAAGAACCCTCACCACTGGTTAGAACATCGCGCTGATAGGTCGTTAATTCTCATCAAGACATTACACAAATCGCTGACTGCAGACATTTGTGTATTGCATATATATATATGTGTGTGTTGATCAGGTGAGTGTTCAGGTACTAGAGAAGGGCTTCATTATCAACGTGTTTATGGACAAGAGCAGGCCTGGACTGCTCGCCGCCATTCTTGAAGCCTTCGATGAGTTGGGCCTCACCGTGCTTGAGGCTAGGGCTTCCTGCTCCAGCTCATTTCGACTCGAAGCAGGAGGACGAGAGGTAAGATATATTGATACACAGCTACAAACACAATATGATTTATCCTCTCTCCTTTAAACATCTTATCTGAATTCTGAAGAGATATATGTCGTGCGATTGCATGTTCTTTTCAATTTACATGTGGGATTAATTATTAATGTTACAGGATGGAGCTGAGGAGTGATCGATGCGCATGCGGTGGAGCAAGCAGTGATGCAAGCCATCAAGAGCTTTCCTGGAAACTAGGAGATGGAGTTTGAGCTTAATCGAGTTTAGTGGTAGTAGAGCACAAAACCATCAAAGCTCTAAGCTACTATCCTATTGTTTTCCTTTCTTTGTTTTGGTTTTCTGTTGCTGAGACCGATCTTGCTGTTATCTTCTTGCAACAATTCGAGCCATGTATGTGTGCACCAGCTAGCTAGCGGTCATCTAATGAAAATGTCAATATATTAGCCGAATCGCTCATATATAGCAACGTGCTCCATGCAAAGCTGCCTGCCATCATCCTCCCATGCATCCTGACTTTGTTCCTATGTGAATCTTGATTTTTTTTAAAAGAACATTATTTTAATAAAAAATTACAAAAATAAATAGTCAAATTTTTTTACAATAATAGGCAATTGACGTCATTTCAAGCTATTGACGCCATTTCAAATGGCGAAATGGTCATGTCACCATTTGGAATAGCAACCGGATCAGCCGCCAGGGAAACAGTGCTGCCGTCATTTCAAATGGCGGAGGCAGAGACCTAATTCGCCATTTGAATTGGCGGCAGGAGCCGACAAGAGTATGTCATCAATTCAAATGGCAACAGGAGCTAGAAATTGAAATTAAATTATATTTATATTTTGGTAATATCTTTAAGTGTCCGTGCAACCGATCATTTTTGAAAAGATAAGGAAATATGAATTAGAGAACAATTTAGGAGTTTCAGTCCGACCAAACATAACGACAGCATGCACAAATCAACAAAAATGTTTGGAATGTGATTTTGGTGGTGCAATAGCCAAAAATAGCCCCTTCAGAGCAAAATGTACAAAAATATTTGGAATGCGAGTTTGGCGGTGCAATAACAAAAGTATTACAGTGTCATTTTCTAATGCAATTGTCTTTTTGCTGAACCGAATTATTTAAGAGTACGGGACGAAATATTAGAGAGAGAATGAATTGGCAACGAGGGTGTGGTCATTTCACATACGAAAAGGCTAGAACGAGGGTGGTGTGCGGTGTCACGATGCTGATTCCCTCACAAGGTTACATGTAGACACAACAAGAACAAATAATATCGTAAACAGTAGCACACAAATTAATATTGTGGCCCCTGGCCTCATCTAGTGGGCCGGCTGTAGGCGCTGGTGTGGGTACATAAAAGGCTCTGGCGCCTGACGTACCGTACTACCACAAGTAGCCTGCACAGGTGTCACAATAGGGGACGACGTCAGCCGGCTCACTCCAGGCGCACTCTGCAGCTGTGAAGCCCTAACGGAGACCTTGCTAGGAGTGCTCTCATCATGCGAAGGCCACGGTACCACCCAGTCATCATGGAAGTTGTAGTCCGAGGTCTATGCTCCCTCGTGCGACACCAACACCTCATCCCACATTGGTGTACGACTTGTGGAACAGTACGTTATGCATGTAAACAAGATGAAAATGCTAAAAGTACACATGACATGGGAGCATTAACCAACCTGGCCGCTGCATCACAGTGGACGGCTCCGTGTAGTCCTGTCCTGTGTACGGGCGAAACAGAGTACCTGTTAGAAGAAATTGGTGTTAGTAAATAGTAGAATTCAAAATAAACAAGCAGACATGAGTGTTTCAGGTGTACTTGCAAACTTGTGAGACCCCAGTTTATTAAGCTTGTAATACTTAGCATTCCATTGGCCCTAGCATCACAAACAAAATAGCCCGTGCCTCGATGGACATGTGCTTCCCAGAAATGCAGCACATATACATCTTTACAAAAGCATGCATCAATTCCATCCATCAAATTGTAACAAGTCTAGCAAAAGACATACATAATATAAAGTTATTACAAGACAGCCGACCGACCAAATGACATAAGTATCAAATAACAGTGGAAGCAAAAGGTGTCATAAGATGGCTTTAAACCAAAAGACAACCGATTAGCCACTTAACCACAGGGCAACCGACCGGGCCGCCAAGCTAGTCGCCCCACACACTGCCACAGCACAACTCACAAAAGTGAGGCCCTTCGGGCTCACCTTCTTCCTCTGCACATAACAAGCAATGCAGATGAGTACAATAATGTACTCGCAAGACTTACGAGTAACAAGCCTATACATAACTACATGTAAGCTGATTTCAAAGAAAATGGTTATATGGTTATTTGGACGCATAAAGCAAGTTTCATTTGCAATAATGTAATAGATTGAAGGCAATTTAACAAATCAGTTTTTAAGCATTGAAATAACAGCGAGTAACAATAAGTAACAAGTAACCACCTAGAAGTGACTAACCCAATAGCCACCACACATAGCATGAATCCCTGATTCATACCACCCATCAAGTTTTAATTAAAATGTTGTAGTCTAACTCTTGAAAGACTTCCCCAAGCGTGTCCATAACCTAGGACGAGGCTATTCGAATAGTTTTGACCCTGCAGGGGTGTACCAATGTATCCACACTCCAGACCGCCTTTTTGCCACATGATTTAGCATACTTCCTTTGGTATGCCGGCATGACTAAGTCCTACGAGACGTTTCCAATATTGTGAATCAACTACGAGTCGCTCAGATAGATAGAACTCCATACGCTACATTGTAAAGCCGAAAGACAACTACCCTCGGGGTAAAGCTTTTGAGCAACTACAATGCTCCCACATATAAACCATCTCATTTTACCATAACACAACACACACACGCCCCGCGACTGTAGCCAACCCACGCCAAAGTACTAAGTCAAGAGAGGTCCCATACCCTCTAGTGTGATTAGCACACAAGAATGTTTGGTTTAGTGTAACAAGATGTTCGGTCCTTGTTGACTCGGGCACCATTCCAGTCACACCCAAAAATCACACCATCTTACCATTGTGCCCAAGTCCAAACTGTTTTGTTTTCATTTTTAGTTTTTACAATCTGAACATAGCACAAAGCTGAAACAAAGTGATCATAATAAGTTTGTGTGATCAAGGTTATCGACAAGTCGATAACCGTCTATTTTTACCGATAGCTAAAGCATGACTAAGCATTTCTACTCGTACTACTAAGTGACAAGGGTTCATCCAACGAACCCAAAATCACAGCAAAATAGACCTAGGCTCAGTAGTAGAGGATAGACATTTTCCTACAGATTATGCATCTAATAGGTCAACTAATCGACAACGGTTTAAAACAAGATAGCAATGCATACGTAGAATTTGCAAACAACATATTACAATTTGAAAATAATACGAACAACATGATCAAAAGAATACTACATCTGCTTGCCTTGCTGGAGGACAGGGTCTGACTGGTGTGGCTCAGATTCAAGATCAATAATCTCTTCAGAACCTAATGTGAAAAGGCGATAAAACCAATAAGAACGAAGAACACCAAATAAAATCCAACAGCAAAAGCCATTCAAAACTAATGAAATTTATACAGCAGCAAAATATTGATTTTAGACGATTTTAGGAACAAGAATTACTGGATTTGAACTAATAATGCAAAATTTATGGCTAAAACTATTTCTCTCAGCCTGTTAATTCACTAAATTAATTATTGGTACTGTTCATGGCATAAATTTCTCGAATGATCTGGAACCTAAAATTTTTACAACAGTAGATATAGATATCCTAAGAACAAGAAGTTGAGTTTACCTAATTTGGAGTTAAAATGATTTACTTATGATTTTTCTAAGTGGTAAAACTAGCACATATTACTTTTCGAAATGAAATCATGATCAAAACCTATTTCATATTAAAGTAAGCTAATGAGAGAAATTAACAAGATTGAGTTTGCACATTTTAGAGTTATCTGAGAAAAATATATGCATTTTACAAGTTTTAAAACAATTTTGGTATAATCAAATGGTCAAATCAAATTAATATTATTTACAAAATTTTATGGCACGAACAATGTCTAAAACATTTTTATATTAAACCTTAGTCAAACATAAATTTAACCCCACTGGAATCATCTAAAAATGATTACAAATGAATTAGTTATGAGTTTTCAAAGTTTAATATAATTTTCAGTTGATAAATAAAGGCTTACCGAAATATAATCAAAATTATCAGAAATACATCGACGTGGACGAACATGGGCCATTGACCCTTCATCGCACGGCCCACGCGCACGACGCGTACAGTGCGCATGATTTCTAAACGACAACCTGTCGTTCAGATTGAAATGGACGGCAGAGATCAATCGGGCACTTTTCATGGCCCGAACGGCCCAATTAACCTCAGCCGATGATCAAACGAGGGAGGGCTGAGATCAAAGTGCGGTTCGGGCGACCCGAACGACACAACGATCCCAGCCACTGACCGTGAAATGGACGGTTGACAAAGATTGAAGTTCAGAACGCACGTGCACAGTGAGAGGGCCCACCCATCAGTTATAGGGGAGCCACGGGGCTTAAGCGCACGCGCACAGTCAAACAAAAGCCCACCGTTGGATTTTGATCCAACGGTCCCTGTGGGTTGGGACGTTCGGGGACCCGATCGGCCCAATCGATCTCGACCACAGATCGCGAGATGGATGGTCCAGGGCGATGGGGAGTTCGGGTGGTCCGAACGGCCACTCCGATCTAGACCGTCGACCTAGATCTGATGGTCTACAATCAAAGAGTGTTTCGCACGTGCCCGAGAGGGTTAAATGGCACAGGGCCCGCATGCAAGCGACACGTAGGGCCAGATTAAGACAGCCATTAATTGCTAACAATGATTAGTAATTAATGAACCCAAATTTTGTTCTAATGACCCCATCACTGCGGTTTTTAGGCCTACGGGCCCACATGACAGTGACTCAAAGCGTTATTTCTGACAGCCAATTAATTCTAAGCATTAATTATCAATGATTAAGCATTAATGATGTCCTAACCGGCAACGACACAGAGAGGTTTCAACCGGCAAAAAATCCGAGCGAAAGAGGGCTCGTCATCTACGGCCCGCCACGCGGCGCAACCTAAAGACTAAAATGGGTTCACAATAGCCTTGCGGTCCCGATGGTGATGACCTCGCCGGCGGCGACGGCCTAGAACGTCGGGTAGCCGTAAAAAAGGCACGGTGACACTAAGGCTGAAAATAAAAATAGCTCAAAAGCTCCACAGTAGTCCAAAGAAGGAGGTGCCACAACATCTAAGGACTAATTAGAAGCTACCTTAAGCAAGATGAGCTTCAAAGATGGCCAGAGGAGCTTGGACCACGGTGGAGCTTGCCGGAGTTGAAGAAGATGAACTGAAAAAGATGTCCTGAGCAAAATGAGTGATACCAGATCATCATTATAGCTTTATTATAGCTCAGAGAAGCTTCATGACAAATAATTGAGAAATGAAGCACTCACCGGAGCTGGAGAAGAGAGGGGATGATTCGGCCGAAAAAGGCCCAAACTTAAAATTAAGTGGTCCCTGTGAATGAAACCCAAAATTAAGTTAGGGGAAATGAATAGGACATTAAGGAGTTCAAAAGGGTATAAGAAGAATTTAAGATGAACCACTGGAGCACCAAGATCCACAAATTGAGCTCCACGGGTCAACAATTGTGGTTTTGGTGTTTTGGTGTTTTGAGCTCCCCAAGCAAAGGAGAGCTAAGTGGTCGTGTAAAGGAGTACCGGGAGGTGTTTTGGGAGCTTATAAACTGGAGGATTAGGGTTTGGCAACAACACAAGATTTTTGGGTGAGCTAGGTCCATAGGGTTGCCATAGCCCGAAAAAGGTGATGTGGTGCAGAGTAGGCATGGGCATGGCCGAAAGCACTGCACCCACCAATTGCCTCGACAAGTAGGCGTTGACGAGGAGCACGAAGGACAAGGCCATGCCTCTCCTCTGCTTCACGCACGGGCGAGGAAGAAGATGACCAGAGAAAAGCTAGGTGCTCATGAACCGTTAGATTTTAATCGGACGGCTGAGAATCGCTCCAGCTCCTGAGGTTTAAAACACTGGAAAAGATCGTGAGCGTTGGATCTACAATGGACGGTCACGATTGAATGGGACAACCGGGTGACCCGAACGACCCAATTCATCTGGACGGTCAGATCTTGATCCAACGGCCCAAATGAGTTGGCGCGTTCGCGAGGTCCGAACGTTCTCGCGAACGTGGGCCGTGCGATTTAAATCCAACGGCTGAGATGGAATGCATGTTTTAAGTGTGCCTGGGTGCAGTTAGTTGACTGAGCCAAGTCAAGTGGCTCGAGCCCGAGTCTGGTCTGCGCCCGAGGAACAGTGAAACCTAGTTTTGGGTTTTTAATTTGAGTTGAGACTTTGGGGATTTATTTGAGGTAGCAAAACAGCTCCACAAGTTCTGAAATTTTTACAAGAGCTTGCTAACTTAGATATTAACCTTGTGTGAAATTTTCAGAGGATTTTATGTGGTGCATTTTTCTCCAAAAATTCTGCAAAGTTATGGAGTAGGGTTTGACTGAAAGTCAAACAGGTTTGACTGCCCTCTAAAAATATTCAAACAATTTCTACAAATTGTGAAATTTTTCAGAGGGGTCACATACCATCCCTAGATCTTGGGAAAAACATTTCAAAGGATGATCACAAGATTTGACAAGAATATTTTTGGAAGACAAGGTTTTGGATCAAAGACTTGTGACTTTGCATTTCCATAATTCTTGTACAAGAATTGTTTAGAACATACAGGAAATACATGATGTAAGAAAAAGTTTTAATTTCTACTCATTTTCTTACATTTGAAACACAATGTAACATCCCAAGTTTCAGACTTGTGTTTCAAATGTAAGAAAATGAGTAGAAATAAAAACTTTTTCTTACATCATGTATTTCCTGTGTGTACTAAACAATTCTTGTACAAGAGTTATGGAAATACAAAGTCACAAGTCTTTTGATCCAAATCTTGATCCTTTAAAAACAATATTGTCTAATCTTTTGATCATCTCCTGGAAATATTTTTCCTAAGTTCTTGGGATTGTATGTGACCCCTCTGAAAAATTTCACAATTTTTAGAAATTGTTTGAATATTTTTGGAGGTCACTCAAACCTATTTAAATTCTGGTCAAACTGGGAACCAGCACATTGTGGAATTTTTGGGGGAAAATGTATAGCACCAAAACCTCTGAAAATTTTACACAAGGTCAATATCTAAGTCAGCAAGCTCCTGTAAAAATTTCAGAATTTTTGGAGTTATTTTGCTACCTGTAATAAATCCTTGAAAGTATGTGTCTATTTAAAAACCTAGAACCTGGTTCACTGTTTCTTGGGTTCGAGTCGGGCTCGAGCTCAAGCCACTTGACTCAGTCGAACCACCTAACTACACCGGGCTCACTCATAGCACGCGATTGATATCAACCGTTGGATTTAAATCGCACGGCCCGCGTTCGCAGAAACATTCAGACCGCCATGAACGTTCTATCCATCTGAGCCGTTCATTTTTGATCGGACCGCTCTGATTGCTTGGAGTATTGGAAACCCTCCGCCGGACCCTTTCAATCGCAGCCGTCCATCTCAGATCCGATGGCCACGATTCCTTTTCGCTGTTCTTCTTCCTCCTCTGTCTCGCCGTGCACGCGTGCGTCAATGGCAGGAAGAGGGAGAGAGAGAGGGCAGCTTCGCATTGTCTTTTCGAGCTTGCTCTCGTCAACGTCTCTCTGCGGGGCATTAAATGCGCCCCAGGCTTTCGGTTCCTCCATCCCGAGCCTCACTTGCCCCCATCATTTCTTGGTCCATGACCGTGCCATGAATCGAGCTTACCGTGAGCTCTTGTTCTTGCTCGAAACCCTAATACTTCCTCTATATAAACCCTCTAGGTCCTCCCGGTGTTCCTTTACACCACCCTAGCTTTTCTCGTGTTTGAGCTCAAAGCCACTTCAAATCCTCAAACCACCATTGTTGACCCGAGAGCTCCAATGGCGATCTTGGTGTCCAAAGTGGTTCACCTTCAATCTTTCTTGTACCCTTTTAGCTCCTCAACTTCCTTTATACTTCCCTAACTTAATTTTGGGTTGCATTCGCAGAATAACTCAATTTTAAGTTTGGAGATTTTCGGCCGATTTCACCCCTTTTCTTCTCCAACTCCGGTAAGTGCTTCATTTTGCAATTACTTGCTGTTAGAGTTTCTCTGAGCTATAGTGAAGTTATGGTAATGAGTTGGTTCCACTCATTTTGCTCAGAACCTCATTTTCTACTTCGTCTTCCTCGGCTCCGGTGAACTTCTTCGTGTTCAAGTCTTCCCCGACCATCTTTGAAGCTCCTCTCGGTTAAGGTATCCTCTTATTAGTCCCTAGAAGTGATAGCACTCGCTTTCTGGACCGCAATGAGCATTTTGCTATTTTCATGTTTTGAAAAAGCTCCATCTGTGTTTTCAGCCACGACGTTCTACACCTCCACACGGCGAGGTCATCACCATTGGGTCCGCATCGCTATTGTGAGTCTATTTTAGTATTTGGTTGGCGCCACATTGAGGATCAAGGATAACCGACTAGAGGGGGTGAATAGGAGGTTTTTAAACTTTTAAAGAAATTAACGAGTTAAGCCAATTAACGACTAAGTTTAAACAAGGTAACTTCTAGCAAAGTAATACAAGCACTAAGAATAAGCTAGAAATATAAATGCGGAAGAGTAAAGACTAGAAATAACCACAAAGAGACAACGATGTTTTCCGTGGTATCAAGACTTGCCGGTCTTCACTAGTCCACGTTGAGGAGCTTGAACCAATCAAGCCGGCCCACGTATTAAGCCTTTCCTCGATCACTATTGGTTGTTCGTCCTTCACTCCGGAGATGGTGAACACCAAACCACTCACAATCTTGGCACCGGGCCTCTTCACAATCTTCTTGAAGAGATCACCGTGCAATCACCGCCAAGCCGTCGAGGAGTTCGGCAAAACTCCAAGAGTAACAAATCAAGACCTTCGCTTGACGACACTCAAGTGCAAGAGGATCAACTAGAATGATGAATGCACTTGAATGAGCTCAACAACCTCTTAAAGAGTGAACAAATGAAATTTGAGGAGTTGAATGAATGCACTAGGCTCAAAAGATGTTAAATGTGGTCTAGCTTTCTGCCCTTGTGCAGTTGGGGGTGTATTTATACCACCCACCAACAAAAACGACCGTTGGAGAGTCATACCCAGAAAAGTGGCGAAATGCGGTATGACCGCCATCTAAGGTGCGGTACGACCGCACCCAAGACTGAGCACTGTAACGGTTAGAACAGTGGCATTAAATGACTCTGACATAGCCGTTGAACAACCCTTGCGGTACGACCGCCAACTAACTTGCAGTGCGACCGCAACCTCCGGTCATACCGCACGCAGGAGCGCGCGACGACCGAACCAAGGGTTTTCGTAAAGACCGAGATGACATGCTCTCAGAAATACGCATCGCCATGTGAGAATCCAGACGACCGCAGATCGATACGACCGCTTTTCAATTTCGGTATGACCGATTTTCTCACGAGCTCGAGTCAAAAATGCAATGGTTCGTTTTATACAACGCCAACTAAAATTGAACGACCGCAATGCGTAGTACCGCTCGAGCTGGTCGCATCGCATTAGCCCCTCGGTTGGTCGAGGAGTTCACAAATCGGTAGTACCGCCAAGTAGCATGCGGTCATATCGCATTACAAGCATACAACCGCCAAGTGAGACGTCGGTTGAACCGATTTTTGACACTTAACTTAAAAGCTTTTGGGAAAGCAAAAACAGATGCATGCATGATCCTAAATTGATCCATATTGCACAAGATCATGTTTTCAAGATACTAGTCATGATCCCTCTTAATAGTACGGCATTTATCCTAAAATCCGGTCTTCCAAACTTTTCTTCTAAGACCGGTAAAATATAAAAAGATCATAGTCGACTTATACCTGTCTTCAATCATGTAAACCTTTACTCACCCTTTTAGCATTGGTGGTCTTAACCTTGTAAATACTCAATAAACACGTTAGTCCAATAATCACATATAATCATTAATTACCAAAACACGATTTTAAGGGCCTAGATACTTTCAATCTCCCCCTTTTTGGTAATTGATGACAACATAACCAATGAGTGAGAAAGATTTTTGAAGACAATAAAAGAAGCTCCCCCTAAACTTGTGCATAAGGATAAGAAGAAATTTTGCAAGCACAAAAAGAGATATTTTAACATTTAGCGGAGTTCCTTTTAGCATGAATGAACTTGAGAAGAAAATAAAACACTAACAGGACGATTGACTTTCAACTGGGATACATCAAGAGTTCAAGTTCATACATTACAAGTAAGACAGTTCAAGTCTTGATCACAACAATACAAAAGATATTAAGATCATAACCCAAAAACTAATTCCCTTCCTAAAGAGCTTTCTCACAAAATCACTCTTTCTCCCCCTTTGGCATCAACGACCAAAAACACTAACTCAGATGGCTTGGTCCTGAGAGGAAGAAACAGGGTCCTGTGAGGTGGAATCCTGTGGAGTGGTGGCCTGAACTGGAAGAGAAGCTGATGCTGGCACAGGTGGAGGTACTGGAGCTGGGTCCACCGGGACTGGAGGAACAGGCACTGGAGGCACTGAAGAGGTAGAAGCTCCTGAGGGAGGAACAGCAGTAAAAGGAGGTGGTCGACGAGAGGATCGCTGAGGAGTCCTCAAAATCTCTTCTAAATCATTAAAATTTCCATCACAGCTGCCATCCTGTTATGAGTCTTATCAAAGAAATCATTCTGAGTTGCTTCTAAGTGAGCTAGCTTTGAACGAGTCTCATTTTGGAACTCCAACTGAACCGTCTTTATTGCTTCTAGATTGCTAAGGATCAACTGCTGATTTTGAAGAATCTGATTAAGTGTACCTTCAGCAGGAGCAGTAGTAGCAGCAGGTGCCTCATCAACATTAACCTCAACATCAACACGACGAGGAGGAAGACTATCCCTAGGTCGATAAGATTTGTGAGACGATCCCAAACCACCATGGTATTCTATTTTCTTCAGAATCAATGCCATGATATAGGGAGCATAGTATATCCTCTTAATCCTATCATTCTTGGAAGATACTATGCCTTGGAGAATTACATCCACAACATCAAACTTTATCCCTCTCATGATATGATCAATAATATTCCAAGCATGTCCTCTGACTGCATCAAAGTTACCACTCTTGGGATAAAAAGTGTGATTAATAATTCTGTTGACCATGCTAGGTTCTGGCTTAAGTCCAGTAATTGTACCTAGCTTATACTTATGTATATCATAGTAATCAATCCAGCCGAGTAAGCAAAGCCGACTATCAAAGATCTTCTCCCAAGAACTGGACTGAATCCTCAAAACTCTCTCAAATTCTTCTTTAGTACTCTCCACATATCTAGTAACAGATATCCATCTGATTGATGTCAAGTCTGCAGAAACATGCACTGTGGCATAAAACTGCCTGATCAGCTCATCATCATAATTCTGTTTAAATGCTACAAGATCATGAAGACACACTCTATGAAAGAGCTGATAAACACCACTGTATTTGTCCAAGTCATTCAAGTGAGCCCACTTGATCCACTTATGATCTGTAAATTTTCTGTGGTGTCCATAAATCTGCTCATAGACTTGTTCTTGAAAAGCTGTATGAAACTTTGGATTTATTGAATCTGGTCTGGAAAGATATTGATTCACATGACGCTTGATCGCATACTCATCAGATGTGAGCAACCTAAAGTCTCTGGGAGGATCCGGAGGTGTTCCTAAATCATCTGTCTGAGCATTTCCTTCTCGACTCGACTCGCCTCGAGAATCGTCTCTGCAAGTGATAGACTTTCTTCAGTGTCAGACATGGGATCTTCCTCTGCTGGTCTTTTGCCTTTCCCTTTGCCTCGAATAGGATTTGAGCTTTGAGCTGCAGGCGAACGAGCTCTTTGAGGTTGAGAGGAAGATTTTCCTCCTCTGGGAGGTCCAATCGATTTTCGAGTTATGATTCGAGTCCGGGGCATCTACCCTGAGGTAGGAAAGGGTTACAAGAAGTTCAAGGAATCAAACAAGATGAATTAAGTGAAATAGAAGTGAATTTCTATTTTTCTCGTCAGATAATCGGTCATACCGTCCATAAGACCGCAGACGACCGCATTGCGTGTTGTATGCGTGCCCAAGAACCGGTTTGTCCGATTTTCCCGATCGAGTTCTAGGTCAGGCATCAAAACAGGATTTTTGATGATTTTTTCGTGGAGTGAATCCACGTTATAGATGCGCAAGCATCACTAGACATCAATTATGCACAAATGCTTGACTAGAACCTAAGAAATCATCTGTATTTCGTTTAACCCTAAAATGTCTCCTAGACCTGAATTCTTGCGGTAAAATTTCAATCAAAGGAGGTTTTACCTTGAGAGATGGAGGAGATGACCTCCAAGGGGGCAAGGATGAACAGGGGAACGAAGAATCGCCGGGGAAAGGAGGAAATCGAAGACGAGTGCTTGGAGGCTTCGGTCAGAGGAGAGAGAGAGACGAAGGACGAAATGAAACGGTAGGAGTGCGGTTGAACCGCTGTTGAGGCAGATATCCCCGTTTCTAAAAACAGCACGGTCGGACCGTGAACAACCCACCGGTCGTACCGTATTGCGGTAGAACCGTAGGTAAAAAGCCGGTCGTACCGTGACACGGTCGTACCGCATATAATATCGGTTGTTCCGATTTTTCTGGGACTTCAAGAAACAGCCCTGGATTTCCTTGAGATTTAGATTGATTTGCAAATGATCCTTAGCTTTGCACTCAAATAAATATTATTAAGGATCATTATGCATAGACTCAAGTTTATTAGAGAATCTAGTTTTTATGAGCATAGATATTCCTTTTTTAAAAAAAATTTAGGAAATACTTTTATAAAAACTCTCAAATAACATCAAAACAACCAAAAGGCATGAGGCAAAGATTTAACCAACATTTGAATAATCTATAACATTTAACTCATTCCTCAATTTGCAAAAATGGCCTTCATCTAATGGCTTGGTGAAAATATCCGCTAATTGTTCTTCGGTTCGGATGTGGCTAATTTCAATATCTCCCTTGCCCACATGATCTCTCAAGAAATGGTGGCGAATGTCGATATGCTTGATTCTTGAGTGTTGGACAGATTATTTGCTATTTTCACCGTTTGTCATTATCACACAAAAGAGGCATTTTATCAATTTTAATTCCATAATCCATCAAGGTTTGCCTCATCCATAGCAATTGAGCACAACAACTTCCCGCGGAAACATATTCGGCTTCGGCGGTGGATAAAGCTACGGAATTTTGTTTCTTAGATGACCATGATACTAAGGATCTCCCTAAGAATTGACAACTCCCCGAGGTGCTTTTTCTATCCACTTTGCAACCCGCATAATCGGAGTCCGAGTATCCAATTAAATCAAACTTAGCACCTTTAGGAAACCATAGGCCAATGCTAGAGGAATGCTTTAAATATCTTAGTATTATTTTTACAGCCATCAAGTGACACTCTTTTGGAGATGCTTGAAACCGTACACACATGCAAACACTAAACATAATATCGGGCCTAGATGCGGTGAGATAGAGCAAACTACCAATCATAGATCTATAAAGTTTTAAATCTACTGATTTACCTCCCTCATTTAGGTCGAGGTGACCGTTGGTTGCCATGGGAGTTTTGATAGGTTTTGCATCCTCCATGCCAAATCTCTTGACCAAGTCCTTTGCATACTTTGTTTGGCTTACGAAAGTTCCATCTTTGAGTTGCTTGATTTGAAGTCCAAGAAAATAGCTAAGTTCTCCAATCATGGACATTTCAAATTCCCTAGACATCATATCACCAAATTCTTTGCAAAAGTCTTGATTAGTAGAACCAAATATGATATCATCAACATAAATTTGACATACAAAGAAATCATTATCTAACACTTTAGTGAACAATGTTGAATCAATTTTCCCGATTTTAAATCCTTTTGAAACTAGAAAATCTCTAAGGCGTTCATACCATGCTCTAGGAGCTTGTTTAAGACCATAGAGCGCCTTGGAGAGTTTATAGACATGATTAGGATTCTTAGGATCTTCAAAACCGGGTGGTTGTTCAACAAACACAAGTTCGGATATTTGTCCATTTAAGAAGGCACTTTTGACATCCATTTGAAATAATTTAATATCAAAGCATGATGCAAAAGCAAATAATATACGAATTGACTCAAGTCTAGCTACGGGAGCAAAAGTTTCACCGAAATCCAAACCTTCGACTTGAGAGAAACCTTGTGCGACCAATCTTGCTTTGTTTCTTATAACCATACCATTTTCGTCTTGCTTGTTTCTAAACACCTATTTTGTACCGATGACATTGTGTTCTTTGGGTCGATCCACCAATGTCCAAACTTCGTTTCGGATGAAATTATTAAGCTCTTCATGCATTGCAATCATCCAATCCGGATCTTCAAGTGCTTCATCTATATTCTTTGGCTCAAGAGAAGAGACAAAAGAGTAATGTTCACAAAATGAAGTAACACGAGATCGAGTTTGAACACCCTTACTTACATCACCCAATATTTGATCTATTGGATGATCCTTTGCAATCGCATTGTGGATTCTTGGTGGTAGGTTGGATGGTTGATCATCTTCATTATTGTTTTCTTCTACTTGAATTTGACTTGTTGTGGAAGATGTAGGAGGTTCAACTTGAGTAGAAGATGACGGTTCATCTTTAGGTTTGATGTCGCCAATTTGCATATTTTCCATAGCCTTTCTTAACAATTCATCACCTACATCATCCAAATTCTCATGCCCTTCTTGGGAGCCGTTAGTTTCATCAAATTGAACATCGTGTCTTTCCTCAACTAAACCGGAGTTTTGATTAAAGACGCGATATGCTTTGCTATTTGAGGAGTAACCAAGCAAGAAACCAACATCACACCGACTTGAAAATTTTGAAAGACGAACACCCTTTTTCAAAATGTAACATTTGCAACCAAAGACACGAAAATAAGAGATGTTCGGTTTTCTTCCAACAATGAGTTCATAGGAAGTCTTTTTCAAAAAGGCGATGCAAATAAAGACGATTTATGGCATGACAAGCGGTGTTAATTGCTTTCCGCCAAAAGCTATCTAAGTATTATATTCATCAAGCATTGTCCTAGCCATTTCAATTAATGTACGATTTTTCCTTTCTACAACTCCATTTTGCTCGAGTGTAGGTTGTGGAAAGTTCGTGCTTTATTCCAAGTTCATCACAAAAGTATTCAACTTTAGTATTTTTGAACTGGAACCATTATCACTCTGATTTTCTTTATTTTGAAATCAAATTCATTTTGAGCCCGTTTTGCAAAGCTTTTGAAAATTCTGGAGGTTTCGCTCTTGTCATCTAGAAAGAACACCCATGAATATCTAGAGTGATCATCCACGATAACTAAACAATAGCTATTTCCTCCGATACTCTTATAGGTTGTTGGCCCAAACAAATCCATATGTAAGAGTTCCAATGGTCTAGAGGTTGACATGATACTCTTAGAAGGGTGAGAGCTTGCGACTTGTTTACCGGCTTGAAAAGCACTACAAAGTCGATTTTTCTCAAACTTCACATCTTTCAAGCCAACAACTAGATCATGTTTGAAAAGCTTTTTAAGTTGAATCATGCCAACATGAGCTAGCCTTCTATGCCAAAGCCAACCCAAAGAAGTTTTTGCAATTAAACAAGTTTGTAAGCATGAAGCATTTGAGGAGAAATCTACCAGGTAAAGATTTCCAAATCTAAAACCTTTGAAAACTAAAGCACTATCTTTTTCATTTGAAATTGAAACACCTTCATTTGTGAAAGAGCAAATTAAGCCAGGATCATAAATTTGAGCGACGGATAACAAATTAAAATTTAGAGATTCAACTAAAGATACATTAGAAATGGAAAGGTCATTTGAGATAGCAATTTTACCCAATCCTATTACCTTTCCTTTACTATTATCTCCAAAGGTGATCTTGTCACTTCCTTTTACGTTCTCGAATGTGGTGAACATTTTTCTATCACCGGTCATGTGTTGAGTGCATCCACTATCAAACACCCAATGTTTTCCACCGGTCTTGTAGTTCACTTACAAAACAAGAATCAAGTTCTTTTAGGTACCCAAATTTGTTTGGGTCCTTGGAGGTTAGTGACCAAGGTTTTAAGCACCCAAATAGCATTCTTTTTAGCGCCTAAAATTGAAGTGCCAATAAATCTTGCAATTATTTTACCATCTATAGACTTCTTAAGCATGTAGCAAGAATCATAAATACCATAGGTTTTAACATTAGTATTTAAGCAAGCATTTGATATGTGTTCTACCTTATCACATTTATTGTAATATTTACCACTTTGCTTAACAAACCTTGGAGGTTTGTTTACCGGTTTCTTACCTTTCTTGGGCATATACCCAAGTCCTTCCTTATTGAATGAGCACCTTTGCTCACTCAATAACTTGTCAAGGGTTGCTTTACCCTTGAAGCATCTTTCCAAGCTCTTGCTTAGCTTGGTGACTTACTCTTTCAACTCATTGTTTTCAACAATTAGTAAAAGATCACAAGTATTTGTAATTGAATCATCATTTGAGCAACTAGATATGGATAGCAAATCATCACAAGAAGTAGAAATACTAGTCATGGATTTTGCATTTGACATATTTTCTACTCTAGGCATCTCATTCATTATATCACAAGTAATACCAATATTTGAATGAGATTTTTCTATATCTTTTAGGAGGAGAGAATCATGAGCTTCCTTTAGCTCCTCATAAGAGTCTTTTAGAGAGATATACTCTTTCTTTAAGACTTTGAATTTTGATTTCTCTTTTCCAATATACTCATTTAAATCTTCAACCATGTCCATTAATTCATCATATGAAGGAGCATCATTTTCAAGGGATTTTACCTTATCTCCTTTTGCCATAAGACATGTAGGAGACGCGAAGAGTGAAGGATCCTCCTTTATGGCGATGCCGACAAGTCCTCTTTTCTTAGAAGACTCTTCATCACTTGATTCGGAGTCGGAATCCGAATATTCTTTATCGGAATCCCACTCTCCAATGTGAGCTTCATTTTTGCCCCTTTTGCGAAGTCTTTTGAAAAACTTCTTCTTTCCATCGAACTCCTTCTTCTTTAATGGTTTATCTTTGTCATCCTTCTTGTTGGGGCAATTTGAGATTATGTGCCCCTTCTCATCACATCCATAACAACGAATGTTGCTATATCGCTTGTTGTCACTTGAGGATTGCCCTTTCTTGAACTTGTTGAAGTTGAAGTTTCGATGTGGGCGTCTTCTCATGAATTTCTTCATTCTCCTCACAAGAAGAGCATACTCTTCATCCGAGTCTTCCTCTTTATCCTCGTCGTCACTTGACTCCACTTTAGCCTTGAAAGCGGTAATTTTCTTCTTGGATGAAGATGATTCCAAAAGCTCTTCCTTGTCCTTCTTGTATAGCTCGTTAGTTATAAGGTTGCCCGAAAGTCCGGTTGGTGTCATTCTTGGCAACTCGGGAGAGTTGAGAAATAATGTCACCAACGTCTCATATTTATCCGGGAGGGCCCTAAGCATTTTGCGCACAACATCAACATCAAGAAGGTTAGTACCAAGACCATTGAGTTCATTCACAATGTTGTTGAGTCTTGAATACATCTCGGTGATGTTTTCATGAGGCAACATTATGAATGTCTTATATTTAATCCGAAGCCTACGCAATTTGGCTTCTTTGACCGTGGATGTGCCCTCATGAATTTCGGAGAGGGTGGTCCAAATAGCATGAGCGGTTTTCAAATTGCTCACTCTATTGAACTCATCCGCGTTCAAAGCACCAAAGAGAGCATTCATTGCTTGAGCATCTAAATGAGCATTACGTTCATCTTGAACCGTGAGGATTGTTGGATCAAGAGGCATAACATAACCCTCATTTACAATTTTCCATATGTTCGGACTCATGGCTTTTAAGAAAATAGACATTCTAATTTTCCAATAAGAATAATTTGAGCCATCAAACAAAGGAGCCTTTCCTATATGCATACCCTCACTAGCCATCCTTTCTCTCTTAGACGGTAAAGTCTAACAAATTGAGAGACCAATCTCTGATACCACTTGTAGGATCAAGGATAACCGACTAGAGGGGGGGTGAATAGGAGGTTTTTTTAAACTTTTAAACAAATTAACGAGTTAAGCTAATTAACGACTAAGTCTAAACAAGGTAACTTCTAGCAAAGTAATACAAGCACTAAGAATAAGCTAGAAATATAAATGCGGAAGAGTAAAGACTAGAAATAACCACAAAGAGACAACGATGTTTTCCCGTGGTATCGAAGACTTGCCGGTCTTCACTAGTCCACGTTGAGGGAGCTTGAACCAATCAAGCCGGCTCCACGTATTAAGCCTTTCCTCGATCACTATTGGTTGTTCTTCCTCCACTCCGGAGATGGTGAACACCAAACCACTCACAATCTTGGCACCGGGCCTCTTCACAATCTTCTTGAAGAGATCACCGTGCAATCATCGCCAAGCCGTCTAGGAGTTCGGCAAAACTCCAAGAGTAACAAATCAAGACCTTCGCTTGACGACACTCAAGTGCAAGAGGATCAACTAGAATGATGAATGCACTTGAATGAGCTCAACCTCTCAAAGAGTGAACAAATGAAATTCGAGGAGTTGAATGAATGCACTAGGCTCAAAAGATGTTAAATGTGGTCTAGCTTCCTGCCCTTGTGCAGTTGGGGGTGTATTTATACCACCCACCAACAAAAACGACCGTTGGAGAGTCATACCCAGAAAAGTGGCGAAATGCGGTATGACCGCCATCTAAGGTGCAGACGATCGCATTCCAAGATCGAGTAATCAGCGGTTAGAACAGTGGCATTAAATGACTCTGACATAGCCGTTGAACAACCCTTGTGGTACGACCGCCAACTAACTTGCGGTGCGACCGCAACCTCCGGTCATACCGCACAGAGGGGCGGTACAACCGAACCAAGGGTTTTCCAGAAAGACCGAGATGACATGCTCTCTGTAAAATACGTACCGCCATACGAGAATCGGTACGACCGCAGATCGGTACGACCGCTTTTCAATTTCGATATGACCGATTTTCTCATAGAGCTCTGAGTTAAAAATTCAACGGTTCTGGTTTTATACAACCGCCAACTAAAATTCAGAACGACCGCAATGCGGTAGTACCGCTCTGAGAGCCGGTCGTACCGCATTAGCGCCTGGTTGGCTGAGGAGTTCACAAATCGGTAGTACCGCCAAGTAGCATGCGGTCATACCGCACAAGGCGGTACAACCGCCAGTGAGACGTCGGTTGAACCGATTTTTGACACTTAACTTAAAATCTTTTGGGAAAAAAAAAATAGATGCATGCATGATCCTAAATTGATCCATATTGCACAAGATCATGTTTTCAAGGTACTAGTCATGATCCCTCTTAATAGTACGACATTTATCCTAAAATCCGGTCTTCCAAACGTTTCTGCTAAGACCGGTAAAATATAAAAAGATCATAGTCGACTTATACCTGTCTTCAATCATGTAAACCTTTACTCACCCTTTTAGCATTGGTGGTCTTAACCTTGTAAATACTCAATAAACACGTTAGTCCAATAATCACATATAATCATTAATTAGCAAAACACGATTTTAAGGGCCTAGATACTTTCAGCCGCGGCCGGAGTCGCCGGCGACAAGCCGCTGTTCTCGCTCGGGGTTTTGCGGGCGTAACCTCCGTTGTCGCCGCTAATTAGGCACGATTAATGCTTAATCATTGTCAATCATTAGGAGTATTAATTGTGTCCTAATCCGCCTAATGTCTCACGACATGTGGGTCCAACCCTGTAATCCCCTCATTGGCGCTAATCAAGCGTTTAGGACATCATTAATGTCTAATCATTGATTAGTCAAGTGTCGTATAAAGGTGCGGCGGAAATAACCCTTGTGCCACTGCCAGGTGGGCCCGTAAGCTTAAAACCGAAAACCAGAAGTCGTTAGGGCTGATTTTGGGTTTATTTATTGCTAATCATTGTTAGCAATAAATGTATCCGGCCGCCGACCTGCCATCGCCAGTGGGCCTCGGTCCTTAAATCACCTCGCACAAAATCGTTAGGACACATTAATTACTAATCATCACTAATCATTGGTCATTAGTAGTTAATTTGTTGTCCTAAAATATTCTTGTGTCTCGCCGCCATGTGGGCCCCGAGCCCTGCACGCGTGTTAGAGCTCATGTTTGTGACTCACGCCAGCGACGCGGTCCCACATGTCGACACTTAAATTTGAACTTCGATCTTAGTCCGCGTCGATCTGCGTGATCAACGCCCGGATCTGAAAACATTCGGACCATCCGGTTCCCCTCTTCATTCGGGACCGTCCATCCCACGATCCGCGGTGAGATCGTGTGTGCAATCGGACTCCGACAGAGGTGTGCTCGAGCCGCTCATCTTTAGATCTGCGGTGCGTGGTTGGCCGAGGCAATCGCACCGTCCGGATGCATCCTTCCTCGTGAGCCGTTGGATCTTGATCCAACGGTGGGCTCCTTTTAGAGATCGCGCGCGTGCGCTGTTCTCGGCGCGCGTGGGCCGTAGGATGTTAGATCGAGGGCTCTCGAGTGTCCACGTCATTTATTTCCGGTTGAGTTGGATTTCATTTCTGTAAGTATTTATTTATCAACTGAAAATTGTATCAAAACTTTAGAAACTCATAACTATTTCGTTTTAAATCCTTTTTAGATGATTCCAACTGTAATAAATTTCTGTGCCTCTATAGTTTTATATAAAAATGTAATTGGGCATGTTTCTGTCACAGAAAATTGTGTAACTCAAATAATTTGATTTCTGCCAATTTTGAATATCTTAAAAATAGAATTAAATTTGTAAAATGCATATCTTTTCCTGTATAACTCCTAATTGTGCAAGATCAATTTTGTTAAATTCCTCTGTTAGTGTGCTTTAATATGAAATAGGTTTTGAACATGTTTATGTTTCTGGAAACTGTAATGTGCTAAGTTTACAACTTAGAAAAATCATAAGTAAATCATCATAACTCCAAATTTAGTAAACTCAACTTTGCTGTCATTAGGATGTCATAATCTGCTTGCTATAAAAATTTTAGATTCTAGATCATTCTAGAAATTTTTGCCATGAATAGTAACTGAAATTAATTTAATTAGGATTTTTCAGGCTAAGAGAACTTAGTTTAGCCATAACTTTTTCATGCTAAGTCCAAATGGAGTGATTCTTGTTTCTAAAATTGTCTAAAATCAACCTCTAGCTGCTGTATGAATTTGATGGGATTTGGATGTCTTTTGCTGTTGAGTTTTGTTTGGTGTTCTTCGTTCTTATTGGTTTTATCGCCTTTTCGCGTAGGTTCCGAAGATTATATTGAACCTGAGGATCCTCCTCTGCAGCAAGAACAATTGCAGCAAGGCAAGCAGTTTGATCATGTCAATCCCTGTATTTTTAAGTATTTATGTTGTTTGCAAACTCTATGTATGCATTGCTAGTTGTGTTAAACTATTGTCGCTAGTTGACCTAGTAGATGCATTTCCTTAGGCAAATGATTATCCTCTACTGTCGTGAGCCTAGGTTATTGCTGTGATTTAGAGCTCGTGGATGAGTTCTTGTCACTTAGTAGTTTGCGAATTAATTGCTTAGCCATGCTTAGCTTCCAGCAGAAATGGGCGGTTATCGACTTGTCGATAACCTTGATCACATAAAACTTATTATGATCTATGATTTCAGCCTTGTGCCATGTCTACTTATGAAAACTAAAAGCGAAAACAAAATAATTTAGACTTGGGCACAATGGTAAGACGTGTGACTTTTGGGTGTGATGGAATGGTGCCCGAGTCAATTAAGGACCGAACATCTTGTGAGTACCATTATCAGAGCAATTTGTGTGTGCTAACCACACTAGAGGGTATGGGACCTCTCTTGACTTAGTACTTTGGCCTTTATTGGCTTCGGTCCAGGAGTCGCGGAGAGATGGTGTTGGGAGCATTGTAGTGTTGAAAGGTTTCCGTGATGGTGGTTGTCTTTCGGCTTGCAATGTAAGCGTATGGGTTTCTATCCATACGAGCGGCTCGTAGTTAATACATAATATCGGAAACGTCTCAGGGACTTAGCCGTGCGGCATACCTTCGGAAGTGTGCTTTGTGGCTTAGAGGCGGTCCGAGTGTGGGTACATTGGTACACCCGCAGAGTTAAAACTATTCGAATAGCCTCGCCCTAGGTTATGGACACGCTTGGGTAAGCTTTTCAAGAGGTATACTACAACCTTTTAATTAAAACTTGATGGGTGGTGCAGATCGGGATTCGTGCTATGTTGTGGTGACTATTGGGATAGTCACTTCGTGTGGTTACTTGTATTTATTATTAATTCGCTGTTATATTCAACATCAAAACAGATTTGTAAACTTGCTTTTAAATGTATTACATTGTTGCAAATAAAGTTGGCTTTGTGCAAAATGAGACATATAACCTCCACTTACATAAGCTTTGCATGTAGCATATGAATAGGTGCGCTATTCCACACGTCGGCCTTGCGAGTACCGCTGTGTACTCGGCTATCTTGCTTAAATGTATTTGTTGCAGAGGAAGAAGGTGAGCTTGAAGGGCCTCACTTCGTGAGTTGTCTTTGTGGTAGTCTTAGGCGCCTAGCTTCATGCCCTGGTCGGTTGCCTTGTGGGTGGTGTGGCTAACCTGGCCGACTTTTGTTCTAGCCATCTTATGGCACCTTTGCTTCATTGTCATTCTTGTATATTGTGTCATTTGGCCGGTCGGCTCTTTTGTAATAACTTACTTTATGTATGTCCTTTACTAGACTTGTTAATGTAGGTTGTATGGAAATGATGTGTAATTTTGTGATGATGTGCATGTGCTGCAATTCTGGGAAGCATATGTCCATCGAGGCTTAGAATGTTTAATTAGTAATGCTAGAACCATTTGGAGGTTAACTGTTACTAGTTAAATATTCCGGGTCCTCACAAAGTTGGTATCAGAGCCATACTGACCGTAGAAACCCCTAGCTTGGTCGCCTTTAGGATATTTTGAAAACTTACTTTCAAATGGTTCATGAAGATTAAGTAAGTTCTCAGATTTTACTCCTTACCTATCTTAGCTTGCTCATCTCACCTTACTCTTAACTAAGTTTTGAAAAAGTTGGTCCTCTCTTCTGTTCAAAAACTAGCCACTTATCGATTAAATTTGGTTTTGGGAAAACCATGAGTGTTGTAATTTGAAGGGTTGGCTGTCCATTTTCGAAATTAGGAGCTTCTGGAGCAGGAAGTTTCGGCTAGAAGCTTAAAGAAACAGATTTGGACAGCTAGCTAGTAATTAGTAAATGAGATAGAAAATGAGAGGTTAATTCAACTTAAACTTGTGGGAATAAAAGGGTAAGAAGCGATATGGATTAGCTAAATGCCTAATATGTTATTAGGGGTTTATACCTTGATTTTTGGGCTGTGTAGAGCTAGAATTGAGTTCTGAAATTTTGGTCTTCCTAAACGATTACTCGTTCTTTCCATACGGGTTAGTCGTTTCGGGAAGTTGATTTGGTGACTTATGGTATTATGCTCTTTTGTGGTTATTCTTGAGCCCTTTTAATTGAGTTTGGAATTCCGTGCTTTGGGTCTCAAGTTGTAGCTGACTTGTCTTAGTGAAACAGGATGGCAGGAGGAACTCGTAGTGGTCGGAATCAGCCGGGTAGTCCCGATGAGGAGCTTCCACCTCCTCCGACCATGGCGGAAGTCCTTATGCAGATCGAACGCAACCGTTTGGAGGACCGCAGGGTGTTGGAGGTCATCGCGAGGAACACCTCCACTCCCTCTGGTGCCTCCGGATATGGAGGTGGTGGACATCAGACTCGTGGGGGGCTTGCGGAGTTCCTTCGTACTCAGCCTCCTACCTTTTCCAGGTCCGAGGATCCCATGGACATGGACGACATCGCTCGGTTGAGCGAAGCTCAACGCTGCTCGGTGCCGAGCGAGCAGAGCAGCACTTTCGCATCCCATCACCGGAGGGTGCGGCACTCTCATGGTGGAAGAACTTCCTCGCCATGCACCGCGAACACGTGGTCTCGTGGGAGGAGTTGGTCGACTTCCGTCAAAGCCCATGTCCCCGCCTACCGATGAAGTGAAGAAGAAGGAGTTTCTACGCTCAAACAGGCGCAAATGCGTGATCGAGTACCTCCATGAGTTCAACCATCTTGCGAGGTATGCTCTGCCGAGGTGGCCACCGATGAGGCCAAGCGGGAGAAGTTCATGGAGGGTTTGTGCGAGGAGCTTGTGACAAGCTCTCCATTGTTGACTTTGCGAGACTTCCGCACCTTGGTGGACAAGGCCATCGCCACCGAGCACAAGGCGAGGCGTTGGCGAGTCCCATAGCGCAAGTGGGAGGCCCGATGTCCGCACAGCCGGCCTTGTTCGTCCTCGCGTTGGGCGGCCGGTGTAGCCGTCCTCGAGCTTCCTACCACCGAGGCCTTCGGCACGGCTCCACGTCCTCCGCAGCCGTGATTGATCCACGCGCTGCGATCCACCGCAGGTGTTCCCGCAACCCACCACCGACGCCACCGCTTCATCGCCACAACAAGGGTCACTACGCAGTAGTTGCCCTAAGAAGATGGGAGCCTCGTCCTAATGAAGGACGCGGCAAGGGAGTGGTCACCACGACCGTAAGACCCGGGGCATGGGGAGCGCCGAGTCAACCATATCTCGGCTAAGGAGGCACAGAGGCGCCGACGTTGTGTTGGGTACGCTTCTTGTCAATTTACGCCCCGCTACGCTTTATTTGACTCTGGAGCTTCGCATTCTTTTATTTTGAGATCGTTTGCTGCTGATAGTGGTCTCCACTGTGTTCCTTTGGGGGTTCCACTACTTATTCGCTCTCTGGGTTCGGAAATGAGAGCTGACCAAGGATGTCGGGATGTTCCTATTCACATCAAAGGAGTGGGATTCTTGGCGAATCTTATCCTACTTGACTCGGCGTGCCTGGATGTGATTCTTGGCATGGATTGGTTGTCCCAACACTTGGGGCAAATCGATTGTGCCAGGAAGATGGTCTTTCTCACCAGCTCCTCAGGCGAACAGGTGGGGTTTTCACCGCAGCTGCAAGGGCCACATATTTATGCCCTTGAAGCAAAGCCAGCATTGGAGATTCGCGATGTCCCCACTGTGTATGACTTCGCGGATGTCTTTCCTGAAGATTTGCCTGGAATGCGTCTCGTTCGAGACCTGGAGTTCGTGATAGAGTTGCTGCCCGGTACCGCCCCGATTTCTAAGGTGCCGTATCGAATGCCTCCTAATGAGTTGGAGGAGCTGAAGAAGCAACTAGGTGAGCTTCAAGCAAAAGGGTTCATTTGTCCTAGCTCATCTCCTTGGGGTTGTCCAGTTATTTTTGTGAAGAAGAAGGACAAGACCCTGTGTATGTGTGTTGATTACCGTCCGCTTAATGAGGTGATGGTGAAGAACAAGTATCCTTTGCCCCGTATTGATGATCTGTTTGATCAGTTGGCTGGAGCCCAGGTGTTCTCTAAGATTGATTTGAGATTGGGCTATCATCGAGTCGAATCGTAGTGAGGATATTCAAGACGGCTTTCACTACTCGTTATGGTCTTTACGAGTACACCGTCATGTCTTTTGGCTTAACCAATGCTCTCGCTTTATTCATGAACCTTATGAACTCTGTATTCATGGAGTATTTGGATAGGTTTGTGGTGGTGTTCATCGATGATATCCTTATCTACTCCAAGAATGAAGAAGAGCATCTTTGAACATCTCGAGGCTTGTGTTGGGCAAGCTGCGTGAGCACCAGTGTATGCAAAATTCAAGCAAGTGTGAGTTCCGTTGAAGGAAGTGGCATTCTTAGGCCATGTTCTTTCAAAGCAGAGGTGTGGTCGTGGATCCTAGCAAGGTCGATGATGTGCTATCTTGGGGTCACCAAGTCGATCATCGATGTGCGGAGTTTTCTTGGTTTGGTGGCTACTATCACCGCTTTATCGAGAATTTCTCCAAGATTGCGAAGTTTATGACCGAATTGCTCAAGAAGGACAAGAAGTTTGAGTGGTTTGTTGCTTGTGATGTGAGTTTTCGGGAACTCAAGAAGCGATTGACCTCACCCTGCTGCTTGTTCTCCCGATATTCACAAGAGTTTTGATATCTATTGTGATGCTTCTCGTCGTGGTCTTGGTTGTGTTCTTATGCAGGAAGGCAAGGTAGTGGCCTATGCATCAAGGCAGTTGAGGCCTCATGAACTCAACTATCCTACTCATGACTTGGAGTTAGCTGCAGTGGTTCATGCACTCAAGATTTGGCGGCATTATCTGATTGGTAACCGTTGTGAGGTGTACTCTGACCACAAGAGCTTGAAATACTTGTTCACCCAGCCAGATCTGAACCTCAGGCAAAGAAGATGGTTGGAATTGATCAAGGACTATGATATGGGCATCCAGAGATCATCCGGAGAAGGCCAATGTCGTTGCGGATGCACTCGTTCGGAAGGTGTATTGCAACATGTTGATGCTCCAAGAGCAGCAGCCTACCCTCGTGGAGGAATTTCAGCGCCTCAATTTGGGTTTGATCGAGCACAGTTCTCTTGCTACCTTGGTTGTGCAACCAACCTTGGTGGACCGAATTAAGGCTGCACAGCAGACAGATGTTGGTGTGAGCCAAATCAAGCAGAACATCAAGGATGGGACAGCCAAGTGCTTTTCAGAGGATGAGCATGGAGTTGTGTGGTTTGGGCAGCGTCTTGTGGTTCCAAAGGTCATGGAATTGCGGGATTTGATTCTCCGCGAATCCCATGACTCTCCTTTGTCTATTCACCCCGGGGCTACCAAGATGTATCAGGACATTCGTTAGAGATTCGGTGGACTCGAATGAAGCGTGAGATTGCCAAGTTCGTTGTCGAGTGCGGCGTGTCCGTCGTGTAAAGGTCGAGCATCGCCCAGCAGTCTTCTTCAGCCTTTGCCGGTGCCAGAATGGAAGTGGGATTCCGTTGGCATGGACTTCATCACCGGTTGCCCCTTACTTTTTCCAGGAAGGATGCCATCCGGTTGTCATTGATCGGTTGACAAAGGTAGCGCATTTCTGCGGTGCGCACCAACCTCGATGTCGATCGGTTGGCGGATCTCTATGTATCTCGCATTGTGTGCTGCATGGTGTGCCACGAACGATTGTGTCGATCGTGGTTCTCTTTTTACCTCTCGTTTTGGCATCGATTGTAAGAGGCCATGGGGACACGTCTTTCTTTGATTCGACTTACCATCCCGCATCGATGGCCAAACGAGAGAGTCAACCAAGTGTTAAAGATATGCTCGCTTGTGTTCTTTCCTATGGGAAGAATTGGGAGAAATGCTTGCCGTTTGCTGAGTTCTCCTACAACAACAGCTTTCAAGCTAGTCTTGGCATGGCACCATTTGAGGCCTTGTATGGGCGGAGATGTAGGACCCCGTTGAACTGGTCAGAAACTGGTGAGAGATAGTTCTTCGGCCCAGATTCAATCAACGAGGTCGAAAGTCAAGTTCAGTTGATCCGCGAGCATTTGCGCACAGCTCAGTCCAGGCAGAAGAGCTATGCAGATCGTCGTCGCCATGAGTTGAGCTTTGAGCCCAATGACTTTGTGTATCTCAAAGTCTCGCCTTTGAAGGGCCATCAGCGTTTTTGCGTTAAGGGCAAGTTGGTTCCTCGTTATGTTGGGCCTTATCGCATCGTCGAGAGAGTTGGGACTGTGGCATATAGATTGGAGCTGCCAGCTACACTTGAGGGTGTGCATGATGTGTTCCATGTATCCCACCTAAAGAAGTGCCTCTGTGTCCCAACTGAGGAAACTCCATTGGAGGTTCTCGATGTGCAAGAAGATTTGACCTACCGCGAGCATCCTGTTCGTATTCTCGAGGAATCTGAACAAAGAACAAGGAACCGTGTCATCAAGTTTCTTAAAGTTCAGTGGTCAAACCATTCTGAAGATGAAGCAACTTGGGAGCGGGAAGATCGCCTTCGTGCAGATTATCCATCCTTCTTCTCATAGCAAACGGAATCTCGGGTCGAGATTCTTGTAAGGGGGGGAGAGTTGTAACATCCCAAGTTTCAGACTTGTGTTTCAAATGTAAGAAAATGAGTAGAAATTAAAACATTTTCTTACATCATCTATTTCCTGTGTGTACTAAACAATTCTTGTACAAGAGTTATGGAAATACAAAGTCACAAGTCTTTTGATCCAAATCTTGATCCTTTAAAAACAATCTTGTCTAATCTTTCGATCATCTCCTGGAAATATTTTTCCTAAGTTCTTGGGATGGTATGTGACCCTCTGAAAAATTTCACAATTTTTAGAAATTGTTTGAATATTTTTGGAGGTCAGTCAAACCTATTTAAATTCTGGTCAAACTGGGAACCAGCACCTTGTGGAATTTTTGGGGGAAAATGTATAGGACCAAAACCTCTGAAAATTTTACACAAGGTCGATATCTAAGTCAGCAAGCTCCTGTAAAAATTTCAGAATTTTTGGAGTTATTTTGCTACCTGTAATAAATCCTCGAAAGTCTCTGTCTATTTAAAAACCTAGAACCTGGTTCATTGTTTCTTGAGTTAAGTCGTCGCTCGAGCTCGAGCCACTTGACTCGGTCGAACCACCTAACTGCACCGGGCTCACTCATAGCGCGCGATTGATATCAACCGTTGGATTTAAATCGCACGCCCGCGTTCGCAGAAACATTCGGACCGCCATGAACGTTCTATCCATCTGAGCCGTTCGTTTTTGATCGGACCGCTCTGATTGCTTGGAGTATTAGAAACCCTCCGCCGGACCCTTTCAATCGCAGCCGTCCATCTCAGATCCGACGGCCATGATTCCTTTTCGATGTTCTTCTTCCTCCTCTGCTCGCGGCACGCTGCAAGCGCCAATGGCGTGAAGAGAGAGAGAGAGGGCAGCTTCGCATTGTCTTTTCAAGCTTGCTCTCGTCAACGTCTCTCTGCGGGGCATTAAATGCCCCCCAGGCTTTCGGCTCCTCCATCCCAAGCCTCACTTGCCCCCATCATTTCTTGGTCCATGACCGTGCCATGAACCGAGCTTACTGTGAGCTCTTGTTCTTGCTCGAAACACTAATACTTCCTCTATATAAACCCCTCTAGGTCCTCCTGGTGTTCCTTTACACCACCCCTAGCTCTTCTTTGTGTTTGAGCTCAAAGCCACTTCAAATCCTCAAACCACCATTGTTGACCTGAGAGCTCCAATGGCGATCTTGGTGTCCAGTGGTTCACCTTCAATCTTTCTTGTACCCTTTTTAGCTCCTCAACTTCCTTTATACTTCCCCTAACTTAATTTTGGATTGCACTCGCAGGAATCACTCAATTTTAAGTTTGGAGATTTTCGGCCGATTTCACCCCTTTTCTTCTCCAACTCCGGTAAGTGGTTCATTTTGCAATTACTTGCTGTTAGAGTTTCTCTGAGCTATAATGAAGTTATGGTAATGAGTTGGTTCCACTCATTTTGCTTAGAACCTCATTTTCTACTTCGTCTTCCTCGGCTCCGGTGAACTTCTTCGTGTTCAAGTCTTCCCCGGCCATCTTTGAAGCTCCTCTCGGTTAAGGTAGCCTCTTATTAGTCCCTAGAAGTTATGGCACTCGCTTTCCTGGACCGCAGCGGAGTATTTTGCTATTTTCATGTTTTGCCGAAAAAGCTCCATCTGTGTTTTCCGGCTCGCCGGCGTTCTAGACCTCCACCGCCGGTGAGGTCATCACCATTGGGTCCGCATCGCTATTGCGAGTCCATTTTAGTATTTGGTTACGCCGCCGATCGAGTCGCGGCGACAAGTCGCCGTTCTCGCCGGGTTTTGCAGGCGTAACCTCCTGTTGTCGTCAGTTAATTAGGGCACAGTTAAGGAGCTAGGGGTGGTGAAAAGGAATACCAGGAGGGGTTTTGGGGACCTTATATAGCTAAAACAATTAGGGTTTGGGCAAAAACGAGCTCCTTGGGTGAGCTCCACGGTGAGCTTGGCTCACGGCACAATCGTGACAAAAAATAGATGAAAGGGGCAGGAGTAGGGCGTGGCTACGGCCGAAAGCAAGCCGTACGCACTAAATGCCCGACCAGAGAGAGTTGACGAGGGAGCAAGACATGACCAAGCCATGTCGCGCACTGTTCACGCACGGCGCGAGGAAGAAGAAGAGTAGAAAAGGCTAGGGTGGTCGTGGGCGGTCCGATCAAGAATGGACGGCTAGGATCGCTCCAGCTCCCGAGTTTTAAAACAAAAAGGGAGATCATGAGCGTTGGATTTCAATCCAACGGCTCAGATCGAATGAAACAATTTTCAGAAATTGTTTGAATATTCTTAGGGTGCAGTCAAACCCGTTTGACTATTATCCAAACCCTAGCTCAGCACCTTGTTAAATTTTTGGAGGAAAATTCACTACATAAAAACCTCTGAAAATTTTATACAAGGTCAATACCTAAGTTAGCGAGCTCCTGTAAAAATTTCAGAAATTTTGGAGTTAGTTTGCTACCTTTAAAAATCCTTCAAAGTTCTTAGCTCTTAATTAAAACCCTTAGTCAAAACACTGTTGGGTTTGAGCCGGACCCAAGTCTGGCTCGGGCCACATGATCGAACCTAACCCACTAAGCGCACTGTGGGTCACTTTAGGCGCGTTAATCTTAGCCGTTGGATATCAATCGGACGGCCCTCGTTCGTAACACGTTTGGACACTTTGCGGGCATCGCGTGGCGGGAGCCGGCGACAAGACGTTCCTTGCCCTCGGGTTTTTGCCGGACAAAAGCCCCTTTGTGTCATTGTTGATTAGGGCAAGGTTTTGGTTATTAAATGCGCTAATGATTGTTAATTACTGTTAATGATTAGTTAGCATTTAATTGATGTCCGAAAGAATCTTTTGTGTCATCTTTGAGTGGGCTGAGCCACTTAAAACCCCTAGTCGGCCCTATTCACGCCTTTAGGACACGATTAATGTTAATCATTGATAATTAGTGTTTAGCATTAAGTGACTGTCTTAAAATGACTCCATGAGTCACTGTCATGTGGGCCCGTAGGCCTAAACCGCAGTAACGGAGTCGTTAGGACAAAGTTTGGGTTTAATTAATTTCTAATCACTCCGACTGCACGCGCCGCATCGCGCCTTCTCCTAAGTAATCGCCACCTCTTCGAGGGCTATTTAAAGATGGAACCTGGGCGGATCAAAGGGGGCGATCGGATCAGATCATCTCAAGATAGAAAGAAAGAAGCATTGTCTTGTACTCTAGAAAGCAGTCATTATCTCGTCAGATACACCCTTGTAAAATCTCGCTCATACTAATAAAGAGGTCCATTGCAATCCCAAGATTTCCCACGTCATTCTCTCTTTTTCCATTTATTGTAAGATCGCGACTTGATCGTCGACATCTCTATGTTTGACTTTGTGCTATATTTAAATTGCAAAGCTCAAATCAAATCAAATGATTTGGACTTGGGCACATTGGTATGTTGGTGTGATTTTGGGTGGATCGAATGGTGCCCGAGTCAACAAGGACCGAACATCTTGTTACACTAAACCAAGCATTCTCGCGTGCTAATCACACTAGAGGGTATGGGACCTCTCTTGACTTAGTACTTTGGCGTGAGTTAGCTACTTAGTCGCAGGAGGCGTGTGTGTGTTGTGTTGTGGTAAAATGAGGTGGTTTATGTGTTGGGAGCATTGTAGTTGTCCAAAAAGCTTTACCCCGAAGGGTAGTTGTCTTTTCGGCTTTACAATATAAGCGTATGGGTTTCTATCCATACGAGCAACTCGTAGTTAATTTACAATATTGGAAACGTCTCGTAGGACTTAGCTATGCCGGCATACCTTTGGAAGTGTGCTAATCTTGTGGCTTAAAGCGGTGCCAAGTGTGGGTACATTGGTACACCCCAGTGGTTTTAATCATGAATGCCCCAAGTTTATAAACAGTGGTAAAATGCTTTATGAACAGAATGAGGTGCTGTTCATAGCATTACTGCTCATTTCTACAATTTGGGCAAAGCATGTTACAAATTAAAACCTTCCTTTTAGCCAAAACCTAAAAGACCATTTAAAGTCTTAAAGGGATACAAGATAAAACTTGTATTATGACTGGGAAGTATTTTTATTAAATCCTAGATCAATTATCTTGGCTGAAAATATTTTTGTTGCATTTTTAGAAATTAAATTGACTTAAAGAAAAATAATAGTCTTTAAAAGAATATTTTCGGGCTAAAATAAATATTTATGTAATTTTACAAAGTGATCTTGTGATTTTAAAATTTATCTGGGAAATATATCATCCCAATAGCTTCCAGTAAAAATTTCATGATTTTACAAATTTATTTGTTATTTTTAAAATCCCAGTCAAACCTTTTAAGCATTTGAATAGGTTTGGTCAACTAAACTGGTCTGAGCTCAAGACCTAGTACTGTAGCGACTCGATCCCATGCGGTTGGGTCCAACCCAGTGCAAGTGGTCAGGCCCAGTCACGTTCGAGCGCGAGCCTGAACCTTTTGTGCGATATGAGCCGTTGATTTTCAATCGAACGGGCGAGGTCACAATGTCCCTCGAGCTGTCCACGTGTACACCTTAATCTCTGCCATTGGATCTTGATCTAACGATCGAGATCAGTGTGTGCAATCGGACAACTCCGGAGCCCTTTTCAATATCCACCATTCATTTCCGATCCAACAGCGCCTCCCTTTTCGTTTTAAACTTAAAGGCGCGCTTTTATCTGAGCCGTTAGATTCAAATCCTATGGCTTTCCTTTTTGCCGCGTGCTATTAAGGCCCGCGCTCCTCTGGGCCGTTAGATCTTCATCGTGTGGTCCAGATTGGTGTATGCATTCGGACGACTCCGGATCCCCTCACGATCTCAGCCGTTCATTCTTGATCTAACGGCGTCGCTTATTTCATTTTGAAATTAAAGGCGCGCGTTTATATGGGCCCTTGGATTTAAATCCTACGGCGCTCCTTTTTGACCGTGGGCCTTTAAAGCCCAAATTCGGTGGATCGTTGGATTTCAATCGTAGGGTCCATATGAGTGTATGCAATCGGACCATCCGGTTCTTTGCCCCATCTCGACCGTAGAAATCTAATCGGACGGTGCTGTGTCATCGCATCTAAAAGCGGTGACGTGTATTCCTTTTAATTGATCGTTGGATCTTAATCCAACGTCTCTCTTTGAAAGCGGAGCCCCGAAGCCCTTCGGGATTTCGTTTAGATCTCGATCGACCGATCTAGATCGCACGGTCCATATTAACTGGTACCGATTCAAATCTTTTAATCTCTCTATTTATCACAGCCGCCCATTTCCAATCGGACAGCTGATATTCTTTTGAGCCCTTGTGAAGCGCGCGCGGCTGAGAATGACAAAGGGACCCACATGTCATATTTTGCCTCCCTTCTTCCTTATCTCTGCGTGCAGCCATTTTTGTGAGCAGAGGAAAGGATTTATCCAAAGATTATGCACTAATTTTTTTGGATGTTTAGCTAAATGGACACCTCATCAACTCTAGATCTTTCCCTCTTGCCCTATAGCTCAACATCCATATATAAACCCTAGCTTTTGCTGTTGCCATTGTTGACCGAAGCAGCTCATCCTCCAATGTTGGCCAGTGGAGTTCTTGCTCTTGTTCCTTTTGCTTATCCATCTTAAACTCTGGTTCCACCTTGCAATAAAGATTGGTTGTCTTTTGTAGGTTAAATCCAGAGTTTATTTCTCTGTCAATCCACTTCGGTTTTCAAATCCTGTGGTGCCTTTCCTTTACTGGTAAGCTAAAACCCTAATTTTCGATATCTTAAGCATCTTAAGAATCTTAGAAGCTGCTGTGAATCATTCTTTTGAGCATCAGTAGCTTCAACTTACTTCGAACTGAAAGGTTGTTATTATAACTTTTCGGTTTTCCATGTCATTTTCAAGACCTAGGGTCTCTCCTGTCAACTTGTTATCCTAATTAGGTTTAGATCAAACCCTAGTAGCATAACAAGTTATTCTTTTAATCCTTGTAATCATCTATTTTGCTTCATAAGCAAAGATCTGTCTCTGCTTCTTTTTGTCGGCTTAACCGACAAAAATGAGTTTCTTCTTAGTTGATGTAATCTAACTAATTAGGGTTAGACTAAGGTTGGTTTGGGATATTAATTACCCTAAAAGATCATGCTAAGTTTCATTTATGAACTTTTGCATGTTCTATATTCCTTTTTCCAAAAATTGCAATCTGTCCTGTTTTCGGCTCTTTTAAAATCTGAAAACTGGGACTTTGCACTAAACTCCAGTTTCTGTCTTTTAAAAACAGTAAGCTATATTAGGGGTTATTATCACTATTATGGGTAGTTATGGCTTAAGCATATTGTCAATCATGCATTTCTAGATTGATCATGCATATTTCTTCCATTTTGTGCTTATTGTCAATCTTGGCATTTATTGGATCTTATTGCTTCTTATAGAATCTGGTTCATCTGAAGTTTTTGAATTTGTCTCTGAGCAATCTGAACCTGCAACAGAAGTATACTACTACCAAACCAAGCTTCCTCTCTGCACCATATTGATCCCAAAATTTTATACAGTAGTTTTTCCAAATTCAGAGATATCTGTGCATGCTATTTTTCTGAAAATACCAAAATGGATTGTATTAGTTAGTTATGACCTGAGTGACATTGTGGATTACTTTAATTATAATCATACACTTAACCCTAGCTTAGTATTGTATATTATAGCATATATTTTCAGTTTTGGCTTAGACATGCAGTCTAGAGATTTTAGAGTTTGACAAGCATATCTTGTCAAACATGGGAATCACCAAGATACCTTCTGTTAATTGAAACCCTTTGTCCAGTTTATTTATTTCAGAAATGAGTTTTATATTTAAATTGATCTGGACAAGAGGAAGCTAGTGATGATGCTTTTGTGCACGAGATTGGGTTTTGTGGTGGACTTGTCAGGGTTACTAAGGACCGAACTCGACTATTCAATTCAAGTCCCCCACGTACTTCCACATGCAGTGTATGGGCGCTGCTTGGTTAAGTAAAATGTTAAGACTATTGGGTTGGAAACAGGAGAGTAAGAATATGTGTATTGACCTTGTATGGCATAGATGCTTTGGTCTTATGATCTGCGTTGTATGCCATGTGAGCTTGTATGTCAAGATCGATGTTCTTAGAAGGGTGAGAGTATATGTGCTCGTAGCATATACGATACCTTAATGGTGCCGATTGCATCCTAATATGGGTAGTGAGCCCGATTCGCATTTAATTGTTTGGATCGGACATCGACGCAACATGTGTGCCTCGGTTAGCGGATGCTATCGATCGTTGTTTAAGCGGGATCGGTTCACACATGGGGTCCAACTCAATAGTGTTAGCTTGTTGAAAATACCAAATCTTAGTTTCCCGGTCGGCATACCAAAGGAAGTATGTCATCATTCGGAGGCATCCAAGGCAGCAAGACTAGCTAAGTCATGTGGTAAAGATGTACACCTGCAGGTATAAATCATTCGAATAGCCGTGTCCACGGTCATGGACGATAACTTGAATTGATGTCACCAGATAGAAGTTTTGATTTTCCAAAATCTGGTTTTGGTTTTATGGTTGTGCATGAGGGATTCATGCATCGCATCGCTTACATTTAATGTCTTTACTTATCGTTTCTACTTTATCTTTGATTTATTAAATGGCTTTATCAAAATTTAGCCTTTATACGTTAAGATGTATCGCTTTATGCAAATCAACCTTTATATCTTCTGTTGTAACCTTATGCATGTAAAAATTCTATTCCTTTGATTAGGTTCTAATCAACACTTTCTTTATTAGTTTGTGTAAGACTTGCCGAGTACCTTCCGTACTAAGGTGCTATCACCTATTGTTGCGTGAGGACGTTTTCTTTATGAAGTACCCGTTAGCGCCGATCGGTGACGCTAACGAGTAAAGCTACTTCTTTCCTCCACGCAATTGCTGCGGTGGATGAGGCCATTGGTGGACTTTAATATTTTGTCTTTGCTTCATTGTTAAACTTTTGAAGTGACCAAGTCACTCTATATTGTAGAACCAAAACCGAATGATGTAAGCTTATGTTTAATTATGCAAATGGATGACTTGTATGTGTATGATGCAATGTTGTTGAAGGATATATATATGCAATGGTCGTTGATCCTGGGAACCATTGTGAGATATATATATATCCGGATCTGCTTATTGAATTGTTACTTGTTAAATTTATACCTTTAGCATGATCTTTAATTAAGGGACGATCTTGTTCCTTCATTAATAATTGTGCTACAAGATGAATTTAATTAAGTACATTTCCAATAATCCGGGGCGCCCACAGCGTTGGTATCAGAGCATACGTTGCCTGTAGGTTAGAAGTAGTATGGCCGAGGTTATTAGAGAGTCTTCTGATAAAACTATTTTCAAGCAGTAATGTATTTTCGAAAGCCTAAGTATGACATCTTTTATTTCTTATCTTCCTTAATGTCACTTCTTGCCCAACTTTCTGTTGGTTTATTTAAAAGTGAATTGTCTCTTACCTTGTCCTTTTTTTTCTATAGATGAGTGGGTGGTATTTGGTCAAGGAAACCCGAGCCGAGGATGTTGATGGATTTCCAGTCTTGCTTCGGGACATGATGTGGCGAGCCAATTTCACCTATCAGCCGGAGTACGCCATCTATCGACGAGACCGAGGACCAGGCATGGAGGAGTATCGTGCCTTCATCAACGTCATCGCTAGGCATGTAGTCGGGTAAAGTGTCCTCATCGTGTCCAAGCACTTGCCACCTCGAGGCTATGGCGGTTCGGGAAGTCGCGAGTAGGATGATGAGCCTTCTTCGTCATGATTTGTGGAATTGTCTCAACCACCCTCGACCACTTCCGAATCAAGGTCCTACCCGAAGTGAACATGTTCGCGAGATACGCTTTGGCGAAGACCCAGTGCGGCGGCTTGTCGAGGATGGTCCGCATCATGGACCAAATCCATAGCTGTCTCGTGAGGAGCTATGGGAAACTTCTCAGATCGCCTTAATGAGGCCCAGAGTACCGCTTCTTGGAGTCAACATGAACGCTCCTCCTGCAACGCGTGCTTTATGGTGACAACGAGACCTCTCCCCACGCCGCACCCTCTTAACCGACTTCCGTAGTGGCGGGTGTGTACTGCTACACGGACAAGCGCCAAGCCCGTATGATCGCAGTGCTTTCCTCCACTCGCGATCGCACCTCTGAGGTCACCACCACCGTTGGGTTCCCGAGGTGTCTCATTAGCCCGTTGGATCTCGTTGATATTGGTTCCCCTGGAGCTCATCTTTTGATTGAGTTTCCGGTGAACTTTAATCGGGATCTTTACGCTAGCACCTCGACGATGAATCCTCGTGGTTAAGTGTCTTTAGTCTAGTAGTTGCCCTTAAATAAAATGTATGTAATAGGGCAGTAGTATTTTGTACAAAGTATGTAAGTTTGACTTTTGGGGTTGTAATATGATCTTTTATGGCCGACTGTGTAAAAGGTCGTGACCAAACCTTTTGGCTGTTTATATGAAGTTTCTGGTTTAGTGTTAACTTGAATGCATAACATAACATGATGCATTATATGTACAGTGTTTGTTTCTCTTTTAAACGTAACCTTGTTTGTGTTTGCCGAGTATATCCTTGTTATGTTGTTAACCATGGTGTGGTAACAGATGACAGATTCCACTACTCGCGCGCAAGCGCAACAAGGAGGGGCATGTCGACTCCGTGCCTCATTCTCGTGGAGGGCCGATCAACCTTCCAGTTCTCGTGGTCCGCAAGGTGGTTCCTGTGAAGAGGTGCTTCCTCCACCACCTTCGATGGCGGATGTGCTCATGCAAATTGAGCGCAATAGAATGGACCAGACGCGCATCTTGGAGCAGATTGCGCGCAATACTTCTTCTCCTGTTGCATCATTTGTCAAAGCAGAGGCCACCATGTGCGTGGCGCCTTGCGACTTTCACGACTAACCCACCGGTGTTCTCGGTTCTCGTGATCCCATGGAAGCCGAGGATTGGCTTTGACCGCTGAGAAGAAGCTATTAATTGCTCGATCTGTTCGAGAGGAAAAGTTCTCTTCGCTAGTTATCGACTTGATGGCCCGGCTAGCATATGGTGGGATAATCTCCTTGCCATTCACTGCGCGACATGTCCCTACTTGGGATGAGTTCGTGGAAGCTTTTCAAGCTCATATTCTTGAAGGGTCATGATGATCAAGCAACAAGAAATTTCGCTCTCAAGCAAGGCGAAAATCGTGACCGAATATCTTCATGAATTCAACTTTCTTGCCGATATGCTCGATGATGTTTCGACCGACCTTCGCCGTCGAAACCGGTTCTTGAATGGGCTATCTCAAGAATCAGATGGTCAGTAGCTCGCATGACTTCCGAATTTCTCTCATTTGGTCAACAAAGCCATTGTGGCCGAAAGCAAGAGCAAGGCATTGGATGAGTCACGCAAGCGACAGCGGACTTCTCAGTTTATTCCTGGTGGCAGCTCACCAAGACCTCGCATGTGGGTGTCCAGACCACCGAGAGCACCAGCTCCATTGGTACCAAGGCCTGCGGTGTTTGCCCCTCGTCCATCCTCTTCCACTAATCAACCAAGACCCAGTGGAAACCGGCCACCAGCTCTTGTGACTGTCAGGCCAGGGGTTATATGCTACCATTGTGGGTGCCCAGGGTATTTCGCCAATCAGTGCTATGCCAAGGCGCGAGGGATACCACCTATTTCACCTTCCCCAGCTACCTTGCGTCCTGCACCACCTTCCCGATCGTGGTCAAGCTCGACTGCTCCGGCCGAGGGCGTGAACCAGACACGCCGGAAGCAAATGTCACTCCCGACGTTGTGCTTGGTATGCTCCTAGTTAATTTCAAAGATCGCAATCGCTTTATTTGATTCTCGAGCATCCCATTCATTTGTTAGTAGGCGTTTGCTACTCAACATCATTTATTGGTGCATTATCTTCATCCACCTCATATCATCCATTCACCGATCAGCTTTTATGACTAATCAAGTTCGCGTGAATGTCAATATAAATATTGAAGGGTAGACTTTTGGGTGATTTGATTGTGATAGATTATAAAGGGTTGATGTTATCTTGGGAATGGATTGGTTATCCAAGCACCTTGGGCAAATTAATTGTGCTCACAAATCCATTTCTTTAACTAATGAAAGCGGCACTTCAGTCGTTTTTCAATCCAGGACAATGGGTTCCCATCTTTGTACTCACCAAGTTGATACTACTCCTTCTTTGGGATCAGTACCAATTGTCTGTGAGTATGTTGATGTCTTTCCAGAAGATCTTCCCGCTTGCCACCGATCGGAAGTGGAGTTTGTTATTGAATTAGTTCCCCGAACCGCTCCTATATCCAGAAGTCCTTATCGAATGCCCGTCAACGAGTTGGTTGAATTGAAGAAGCAACTCGGAGAATTGCTTGACAAAGGATTTATTCGACCGAGCTCCTCACCTTGGGGATGCCCTGCAATCTTTGTCAAGAAGAAAGACAATACTGCGGATGTGTGTGGACTACCGTCCTGCTAAATGAGGTCACTATCAAGAACAAGTATCCTTTGCCTCGCATTGATGACCTTTTTGATCAGTTGGTTGGTGCCCGAGTCTTTTCAAAAATTGATTTGCGATCGGGCTATCATCAAATCAAGGTTAGAGCTGAGGACATTCCTAAGACAGCTTTCTTTACTCGTTATGGTTTGTACGAGTACACTGTCATGTCCTTTGGTTTGACCAATGCTCCAGCTTATTTCATGAACCTTATGAATTCGGTGTTCATGGAATTCTTGGATAAGTTTGTTGTCGTGTTCATTGACGACATTCTTATTTATTCCAAGTCTGATAAGGATCATGAACGACATTTGCGACTTGTGCTAGAAACACTCGTCAAGATCGATTGTATGCCAAGTTTAGCAAGTGTGCTTCGCTCGCAGAAGTTGCCTTTTCGGGACATGTATTATCCGAAGGAGGTATCATTGTTGATCCAAGCAAGGTACAAGATGTACTAAATTGAAGCCTCCCAAGAGTGTCCCAAGAACCAAGTTTTCTTGGACTTCATGTTATTACCGTAGGTTCATTGAAAATTTCTCCAAAATTGCTAGACCTTTGACTCGCCTTTTGCAAGAAAGAGAAGAAATTTGAATGGTCACTAAATGTGAAGAGAGTTTTCGCTTCGAGAACCCTCTGACTAAAGCTCCTGTTCTCACTCTTCCTGATATTCATAAGGACTTTGACATCTATTGCGATGCATCTCGCCATGGACTTGGTTGTGTGCTTATGCAAGAAGGCCGAGTTGTGGCATATGCATCTCGCTGAGCTGCCCTCATGAAGTTAATTATCCTACTCATGATTTGGAATTGGTGCCGTGGTCCATGCATTGAAGATTTGCGACATTACCTTCTTGGTAATCGTTGTGAAATCTATATCGATCATAAAGGCTAAAGTACATATTCACTCAACTGATTTGAATATGCGACAAAGAAGGTGGCTTGAATTGATCAAGGACTACGACATGGGTATTCATTATCATCCCGTAAAGCCAATGTTGTGGCGGATGCTTTAAGCAGAAGTCACAATGCAACTGCACATTTTCGCTACTGCGCCAAGGACTTGTGTCTTGATTTTGGCTTAAGTCTTGACTTGGTGGAAAAGGTTTTCACAGATTACAAGTGGAGCCTACCTTAGAATCTCGATTCTTGAGGCCCAAAAAGCGATGCCGAGGTAGCGAAATTAAGGAAAACATGAAAGCAGGTAAAGCCAACGAGTTTTCTGAAGATGATCACGGTATGATTCGATATCGCAATCGTTTGGTAGTACCTGCATATCCCCATCTGAGGAGTCTAATTTTCAGAGAGGCTCATAATTCCAAGTTTTCTTTGCATCCTGGGAGTACCAAGATGTACCGGGATTTGAAGAAAACATTTTGGTGGAGCCAAATGAAGAGGCAAATTGCTCAAGATGTTGCCGAGTGTGATATTTGCCAAAGGGTTAAAGTCGAACATCTGAAGCCAGCTGGTACCCTTCAGCCTTTGCCTATTCCACAATGGAAGTGGGAAGAGATCGGTATGGATTTTGTTACTGGTCTTCCCAAAACCTCCAATGGGTCCGATGCCATTTGGGTAATCATCGACCGCTTGACAAAGGTAGCTCATTTTATTCCTGGCCAGACCAATTTCATGGCAAGCAGCGAGCTTTATATGGCTAGAATTGTTTGTCTTCATGGTGTTCCCAAAGTCATTGTTTCGACCGTGGTCCTCGCCATTTCCCATTTTTGGAATAGCCTTCATCAAAGGGCTATGGGAGTCGAACTCTCTTTCAAGATCGCTACCATCCTCAAACCAGTTGGTCGACCGAGAGAGTGAATCAAGTAATGGAAGATCTTCTTCGAGCCTATGTGCTATCTTATAGCAAAGACTCGGGAGAAATCTTTGCCATATGTGGAATTTTCCTACAATAATAGCTACCAAGCAAGTATTCAAATGCCACCTTTGAAGCCTTGTATGGGAGAGCTTGTAGACTCCATTGAATTGGTCCGAAGTCGTGAAAGATCATTCTATGGTCCAGACTTGATAAAGGAAGCGTAAGAGCAAGTTAAATCGATTCGAGATTGTTTGAAAATCGCACAATCTCGTCGTAAGAGCTATGCGCCGATCATCGTCGCCGTGAATTAAGCTTTAAGGTAGATGATCATGTCTATCTTAAAGTATCACCGATGAAAGGCACTCATCGCTGTGTAAAGGAAAGCTCGCACTCGCTATATCGACCCTTCCGAATAATTGCCAAGCGAGGAGTCAGTAGCTTATCAATTGGAACTACCAATCCTCTCAAGAAGGCATGATACTTTTCATGTGTCTCAATTGAAGAAATGCCTCGTGTTCCTATTGAGGCAATCGCTATGAGCATCTTGACCTCCAACCCGATCTTTCCTATCAAGAACCACCCATGCGTATCCTCGACACAATGGAACGCAGACAAGAAATCGTGATTGTCAAGTTCTGAAGATTCATGGGCTAATAATTCCAAGGATGAAGCCACTTGGGAGCGCCAAGATCTCGATGCGATTGAGCACCCCATCTTTTGTTGTTTAGTACTTTCCTTTGAATCAAGAAAGGAAAGTTTAAACAAAACAATGTAAACAAAGATGTAATAATAACACTATGTTGTTATGTAAAGTTCTTCTTTGTTATCTTTGAAGGAAATCAAGACAACAGATGTTGAATTTCCTTATAAATCATTTTCACTTCATTTCTTTCTAATCTTTAACCTGTTCCAAATCTCGGGGACGAGATTTTCTTAAGGGGGGTAGGTTTGTAACAGCCCCAAGTTTATAAACAGTGGTAAAATGCTTTATGAACAGTAATGAGGTGTTGTTCATAGCATTACTGTTCATTTCTACAATTTGGGCAGCATGTTACAAATTAAAAACCTTCCTTTTTAGCCAAAACCCTAAAAGACCATTTAAAGTCATAAAGGGATACAAGATAAACTTGTATTATGACTGGGAAGTATTTTTATTAAATCCTAGATCAATTATCTTGGCTGAAAATATTTTTGTTGCATTTTTAGAAATTAAATTGACTTAAAGAAAAATAATTGTCTTTAAAAGAATATTTTCGGGCTAAAATAAATATTTATGTAATTTTACAAAGTGATCTTGTGATTTTAAAATTTATCTGGGAAATATATCATCCCAATAGCTTCCAGTAAAAATTTCATGATTTTACAAATTTATTTGTTATTTTTAAAATCCTAGTCAAACCTTTTAAGCATTTGAATAGGTTTGGTCAACTAAACTGGTCTGAGCTCAAGACCTAGTACTGTAGCGACTCGATCCCATGCGGTTGGGTCCAACCAGTGCAAGTGGTCGCCCACCACGCTCGAGCGCGAGCTCAACCTTTGTGCGATATGAGCCGTTGATTTTCAATCGAACGCGAGGTCGCAATGTCCTCGAGCCGCCCACGGTACACCTTAATCTTCGCCGTTGGATCTTGATCTAACGATCGAGATCGATGTGTGCAATCGGATAACTCGAGCCCTTTTCAATCTCCACCGCTCATTTCCGATCCAATGGCGCTTCCCTTTCGTTTTAAACTTAAAGCGCGCTTTTATCCGAGCCGTTAGATTCAAATCCTATGGCTTTCCTTTTGCCGCGTGCTATTAAGGCCCGCGCTCCTGGGCCGTTAGATCTTCATCGTGTGGTCAGATTGGTGTATGCATTCGACAACTCCCGATCCTCACGATCTCAAATTGCTCATTCTGATCTAATCGGCGCCGCTTATTTCATTTTGAAATTAAAGGCGCGGCGTTATATGGGCCCTTGATTTAAATCCTACGGCGCCTTTTTGACCGTGGGCCTTTAAAGCCCAAATTCGTGGATCGTTGGATTTCAATCGTAGGGTCCATATGAGTGTATGCAATCGGACCATCCGGTTCTTTGCCCCATCTCGACCGTAGAAATCTAATCGACGGCCGTGTCATCGCATCTAAAAGCGGTGACGCGTGTATTCCTTTAATTGATCGTTGATCTTAATCCAACGCTCTCTTTGAAAGCGAGTTCCGGCCCTTCGATTTCGCTTAGATCTCGATCGACCGATCTAGATCGCACGGTCCATATTAATCGGTACCATTCAAATCTCTTAATCTCTCTATTTATCACAAATACCATTTCCAATCTGACACGGTGATATTCTTTGAGCCCTTGTGAGAGCTACATGGCAGAGAATGACAAAGGGACCCACATGTCATATTTTGCCTCCTTCTTCCTTATCTCTACGCTATGACCATTTTTGTGAGCAGAGGAAAGGATTTATCCAAAGATTATGCACTAATTTTTTGGATGTTTAGCTAAATGGACACCTCATCAACTCTAGATCTTTCCTCTTGCCCTGTAGCTCAACATCCATATATAAACCCTAGCTTTTGTTGCCATTGTTGACCAAGCACCATCCTCCATTGTTGGCCGTGGAGTTCTTGCTCTTGTTCCTTTGCTTATCCATCTTAAACTCTGGTTCCACCTTGCAATAAAGATTGGTTGTCTTTGTAGGTTAAATCCGAGTTTATTTCTCATCAATCCACTTTTTCAAATCTCGTGGTGCCTTTCCATCTTGTAAGCTAAAACCCTAATTTTCGATATCTTGAGCATCTTAAGAATCTTAGAAGCTGCTGTGAATCATTCTTTGAGCATCGTAGCTTCAACTTGCTTCGAATCGAAAGGTTGTTATTATAACTTTCGTTTTCCATGTCATTTTCAAGACCTAGGGTCTTCCCCACAACTTGTTATCCTAATTAGGTTTAGATCAAACCCTAGTAGCATAACAAGTTATTCTTTTAATCCTTGTAATCATCTATTTTGCTTCATAAGCAAAGATCTCTCTTCTTTTGTCTCGCTTAACCGACAAAAATGAGTTTCTTCTAGTTGATGTAATCTAACCAATTAGGTTAGACTAAGGTTGGCTTGGGATATTAATTACTCCTAAAAGATCATGCTAAGTTTCATTTATGAACTTTTGCATGTTCTATATTCCTTTTCCAAAAATAGCAATCATCTCTGCTTGGCTCTTTAAAATCAAAACCGACTTTGCACTAAACTCCGTCTTTTCGTCTTTTTAAAAAAAAGTAAGCTATATTAGGGTTATTATCACTATTATGGGTAGTTATGGCTTAAGCATATTGTCAATCATGCATTTCTAGATTGATCATGCATATTTCTTCCATTTTGTGCTTATTGTCAATCTTGGCATTTATTGGATCTTATTGCTTCTTATAGAATCGTTCATCCGAAATTTTGAATTTGTCTCTGAGCAACTGAACTCGCAATGTATATACTACTACCAAGGCAAGCTTCTCTCTGCACCATATTGATCCCAAAATTTTATACATGAGTTTTTCCAAATTCAGAGATATCTGTGCATGCTATTTTTCTGAAAATACCAAAATGGATTGTATTAGTTAATTATGACCTGAGTGACATTGTGGATTACTTTAATTATAATCATACACTTAACCCTAGCTTAGTACTGTATATTATAGCATATATTTTCAGTTTTGGCTTAAACATGCAGTCTAGAGATTTTAGAGTTTGACAAGCATATCTTGTCAAACATGGGAATCACCAAGATACCTTCTGTTAATTGAAACCCTTTGTCCAGTTTATTTATTTCAGAAATGAGTTTTATATTTAATTTGATCTGGACAAGAGGAAGCTAGTGATGGTGCTTTTGTGCACGAGATTGGGTTTTGTGGTGGACTTGTCCGGTTAATTAAGGACCGAACTCGACTATTCAATTCAAGTCCCCACGCATTTCCACATGCAGTGTATGGGCGCTGCTTGGTTAAGTAAAATGTTAAGACTATTGGGTTGAAACAGAGAGTAAGAATATGTGTATTGACCTTGTATGGCATAGATGCTTTGGTCTTATGACTGCGTTGTATGCCATGTGAGCTTGTATGTCAAGATTCGATGTTCTTAGAAGGGTGAGGGCGTATATGTGCTCAGTAGCATATACGATACCTTAATGGTGCCGATTGCATCCTAATATGGGTAGTGAGCCCATTCGCATTTAATTGTTTGATCGGCACATCGACGCAACATGTGTGCCTCTGCAAGTGGATGCTATCACCGTTGTTTGCTGGATCGGTTCACACATGGGGTCCAACTCAATAGTGTTAGCTTGTTGAAAAATACCAAATCTTAGTTTCCTGGTCGGCATACCAAAGGAAGTATGTCATCATTCGAGGCATCCAAGGCAACCGCTAGCTAAGTCATGTGGGTAAAGATGTACACCCTCGCAGGTATAAACTTTCAATAGCCATGTCCACTGGCCATGGACGATAACTTGAATTGATGTCACCTGTATAGAAGTTTTGATTTTCCAAAATCTGGTTTTGGTTTTTATGGCTGTGCATGAGGGATTCATGCACTGTACTGTTTACATTTAATGTCTTTACTTACTGTTCTACTTTATCTTTGATTTATTAAATGGCTTTATCAAAATTTAGCCTTTGTACGTTAAGATGTATCGCTTTATGCAAATTTGAACCTTTATATCTTCCTGTTGTAACCTTATGCATGTAAAAATTCTATTCCTTTGATTAGGTTCTAATCAACACTTTCTTTTATTAGTTTGTGTAAGACTTGCTGAGTACCTTCCGTACTCAAGGTGCTATCACCTATTGTTGCAGGTGAGGACGGTTTTCTTTATGAAGTACCTGTTAGCGCCGATTAGGGTGACGCTAACGAGTAGAGCTACTTCTTTCCTCCACGCAATTGCCTGCGGGTGGATGAGGCCATTGGTGGACTTTAATATTTTGTCTTTGCTTCCGCTGTTAAACTTTTGAAGTGACCAAGTCACTCTATATTGTAGAACCAAAACCGAATGATGTAAGCTTATGTTTAATTATGCAAATGGATGACTTGTATGTGTATGATGCAATGTTGTTGAAGGATATATATATGCAATGGTCGTTGATCCTGGGAACCATTGTGAGATATATATATCCGGATCTCGTTTATTGAATTGTTACTTGTTAAATTTATACCTTTAGCATGATCTTTAATTAAGGGACAGTACTGTTCCTTCATTAATAATTGTGCTACAGTATGAATTTAATTAAGTACATTTCCAATAATCCGGGGCGCCCACATAATCTATTTGAATAGCCTCGTCCTAGGTTATGGACACAATTGGGGAAGTCTTTCAAGAGTTAGACTACAACTTTTAAGTAAAACTTGATGGGTGGTACGAATCGAGGATTCGTGCTATGTTGTGGTGGCTATTGGGTTAGTCAACCCTAGGCGGTTACTTGTTATTTAATGTTACTCGCTGCTATTTTAATGCTTAAAAACAGATTTTACCAACTGCCTTTAATCTATTACATTATTGCAAATGAAAATTGCTTTACGCGTCCAATTAACCATATAACCAATCTCCTTTGATCTGACTTTCATGTAGTTATGTATAGGCTTGTTATCAGAAGTCTTATGAGTACATTATTGTACTCATCCGCATTGCTTGTTGTGTGCAGAGGAAGAGGGTGAGCCCAAAGGGCCTCACTTTTGTGAGTTGTGTCTTTGTGTGTTGTTTGGGACGACTAGCTTGGCAATCCAGCTTGGTTGCCTTGTGTGTTAAGGCACACTAATTGGCTTTATGTTTATGGCCATCTTGTGGCACTTTGCTTCACTGTCATATGCTACTTTGATGACATTTGACCTGGTGGCCCCTCTGCTGTAATAACTCTATTTTTATGTATGTCTTCTATTAGACTTGTTATATTGTGATGTATGGAATTGATGCATGATTTTGTCAAGATGTATATGTGCTGCACTGGGAAGCACATGTCCATCGAGACACTAGTGTATTTTGTTTGTGATACTAGAGCCAATGGAAGGCTAAGTATTACAAGCTAAATAAATCGGGTCTCTCAAAGTTGGTATCGAGCCATCGACCATAGAAACCCCTAGCTTGGTCGTCTTTAGGATATTTTGAAAACTTAGCTTCTAAACATCAAATGATTTATGAAAATCTTAAGTCACCTCTCGATTTTATTCCTTACCTATCTTAGCTTGCTCACCTTACTTTGTCTTATTAAGTTTTGAAATGCTGATTTTCTCTCACCTTCTTTCAAAAGATAGTTGTTTATCTGTTAAATTGGTTTTGGGAGAATCATGAGAGTTATAAATTTGAAGTGTTGGCTGTCTTTGGAGAAGATTATGAGTTTCAAAGAAAGATTCCGCCAGGACTTGGAGGAGAAACTGACAGCAAGCTTCAGATTCGATAGCTAGCTATTAATAGTATATAGAATTGAAAATTAGAGGTTAATTCAACTAAAACTTGTTGGAATAAAAGGGTAAGATGTGATATGAGTTAGCTAAGTGTTTAACCCTTCTTTAGGTGGTTTTACCTTGCTTTTTAGCTGTGTTGAACCAAGGATTATGTTCTAAAATTGACTTCCTAAAATCGATTACTGCTCTTCCATATGAGTTAGTCATACCAGAAGTTGACATTGTAACTTGAGGTCTTGAGCTGATGTCGGGTTGTTTTGAGCATTTCTGCTCATTTCTTTGTGAATTATTGATTTCCTTGCCTTCGCGGTTTGTTTCTTGTCTGCCTTAGTATCTGCTCCCACCCCAACTTTCGGTTGAATTCTCTAGCTTTTTGCTCACCTACCTCGTTCTTGTATGCTCTAGATGGGTAGCTGGTATTTGGTCAAGGAGACGTAAAGTGAGTACGGACGGGTATCCCGCACTACTGCGAGATATGATGTGGCGCGCCAACTTCACCTACCAACCAGAGTATGCCATCTACCATCGGGATCGGGGACCTGGAATGGAAGGGTATCGATGTGCGGTCAACGTCATCGCAAGACAAGTGATCGGCAGTATTCCGTACAGTTTTTGGGTTCACACCACCTCCGAAGCCATGGTCGTTCAGGAAGCCGCCAGTAGGGTTATGAGTCAACTTCATCATGACTTGATGGAGTTGTCTCAACCACCCTACTACCACTTTCCCCAAAGAGGTTTTGAAGCGGACATAAACACGCTCACGAGATTCAGTTCGAGAAGACCTCAAGTGTGCTGGGCTACGCAGGTTGGTCCATATCATGGACCAAGTTCATCGCCGCAACTGCTTGAGCTGCCGTAAACTCGACGCCGTCGCGGAGGCCCGGAGTACCTCAAGATCGGGTTTGCATGAATCGCGCTCCTCGCAATGTGCTTTATGGTGCCAATGAGACCTCCCACCGCGCGCGCACCACCCGGGTTTCGACTTCCGTAAGTGACGGGGCCAGTGCTTGTCTATGGACCGCGCCGCCAAGTCCGCATGACAACAGGATTTCCTAGCAATCGGAGGCTCGATCCTTCGAAAGGCCATGTTTCTTTATTAGGATCCTCGAGGCGCCTCTCTTCAATCCTTTGTTCCCACCGACACCGGATCACCTTGGGCTCATCTTTCGATGAGTTCCCGTGAACTTCAACAGGATGACCACATCTAAGTGTGTGGAACTACCGTGGGAGTTGTATCCAACTAATACCGCCCTTTGAAAATGTAACAGGATAGCACCTTTCGCTATGTATGTTGTGTAAGACTCTGTGGGGCAAGAGCCTCTTCCTTCCTCGAACAACCGAAAAGGATGTTGTAGTGTCCAAAACCTTTGGGTGCTTTGTATTTTGTGTGCCATTTGGGTTGCTATTGATAGGCGGACTAAAGTGGAACATTTCCTTCCTGTCAAGACTCAGCTTCGTGTAGGGCCCTTGGCTGAGCTTTATGTTCCAAGGATTGTAAGCTTGCATGATGTACCTAAGACGATTGTTTCCGATCGTGGTTCTCTGCTCAATTCGCTACTTTCAACACGCCTTTCCATCTTCAAACTAATGGTCAAATGTAACAGTCAACCAAGTTTTGGAAGACATGCTCCGCTCTTATGTTCTTTCCTATGGGAAGAAGTGGAGAAGTACTCGCCATATGCTGAAGTTCTCCTACAACAAGCTTTCAAGCTAGTCTTGGTATGACACCTTTTGAGGACTTGTATGGGAGAAGGTGCAACCGCATCAATCGATCATAAACGGTGAGAAGCGCCGCCTGCACTCAATCAATGAGGCCGAAGCCGTGTTCGCTTGATTCGCGGCACGGCGCGTGGCCTAGTCCAGCAAAAGTGCTATGCGGATCGCCGTCGCCGAGTTGATCTTTGAGCCCAATGATTTCATTTATCTCAAAGTCTCACCATTGAAGGGCCATCAGCGTTTTGGCATCAAAGGCAAGTTGGCTCCTCGTTATGTTGGGCCTTATCATATCATCGAAAGAGTGGGAGATGTTGCATACAGGTTGGAGTTGCCACTACACTTGAGGGGTGCATGATGTGTTCTATGTTTCCCATTTGAAGAAGTGCCTGTTCGACCGAGGAAACTCCGTTGGAAAGTCTCGATGTGCAAGGAGATTTGACCTACTACGAGCATCATGTTCGTATTCTTGAAGAATCTGAACGAAGAACAAGGAACCGTGTCATCAAGTTCCTTAAGGTTCATGGTCGAATCATTCGAGGATGAGGCAACTTGGGAGCGGAAGATCGTCTTCGTAAGGACTACCCGTCGTTCTTCTTTTCGAGTAAATGTAATCTCGAGACGAGATTCTTGTAAGGGGGGGAGGTTTGTAACATCCCAAGTTTGGACTTGTGTTTCAAATGTAATAAAATGAGTAGAAATTAAAACTTTTTCTTACATCATGTATTTCCTATATGTTCTAAACAATTATTGTAAAAGGAATATGGGAATGCAAGTCACAAGTCTTTTGATTCAAATCTTGACCCTTCTAAAACATTCTTGTCAAATCTTGTGATCATCTCCTGGAAATATTTTTCCTAAGTCCTAGGGATGGTATGTGACCCTCTCAAAATTTCACAATTTTCTAAATTGATTGAATATTCTTAGGGGTACAAACTGCTTTGATCATAGCCAAACCCTAGCTCAGCACCTTGTTAAAATTTTGGAGGAAAATTCACTACATAAAAACCTCTAAAAATTTTATACAAGGTCAATACCTAAGTTAGCGTAGCTCTGTAAAAGTTTAGAAATTTTGGAGTTAGTTTGCTACCTTTAAAAATCCTTCAAAGTTCTCACTCTTAATTAAAACCCTTAGTCAAAACATGTTGGGTTTGAGCGACCCAAGTCCTGCTCGCCACTTGATCGAACCTAACCTACTAATCGCACCTGTGGTCACTTTAGGCACGCTGCTAATCTCACCGCTGGATATCAATCTGATGACCTCGCTTGTAACACGCTTGGACCTCCTTATCGCCCACTTAAATCGAGTCGCTCATTCTCCATCGAACCGCCACGTTGCTTGATACAATCGACCTCCGATTGTTTCATTCGATCCGAGCCGCTGGATTGAAATCCAACGCCATGATCTCCTTTGTTTTAAAACTCAGAGCCGGAGCGATCCTAGCCGCCCATTCTGATCGGACCGCCCACCACCACCCTAGCCTTTTCTCGCTTCTTCTACCGCATCGCGGCGTGAACAAAGGCGCGCATGGCTTGGTCATGTCTTGCTCCTTGTCAACTCTCTCTGTCGGGCATTTAGTGCGCGGCTTGCTTTCTACGGCCGTAGCCACGCCCTACTCCCGCCTCTTCATCTCTTTTGGTCCATTTGTGCCGTGAGCGAAGCTCACCTGGAGCTCACCCGAGGAGCCTGCTTTTGCCCAAACCCTAATTTTTCTAGCTATATAAGGTCCCCAAAACCCTCTTGGTATTCCTTTTCACCACCCCTAGCTCCTTCTTTGTTTTTGAGCTCAAAACCACCTAATTCCTCAAATCACCATTTTGGTCGTGAAGCTCACAGTGATCTTGTCAGCACCAAAGGGTTCTTCTTCAAATCTCTTTGTCCCCTTTTCATTTCTTAGCCCTACATTCATTTTTCCTAACTTAATTTTGGGTTTCATTCACAGGAATCACTCAATTTTAAGTTTGGATCTTTTCTACGAATTCACCCCTTTCTTCCTCATCTCCTGTAGTGGTTCTTTTGGCAATTAATTGCTCATGGACCTTCTATGAGCCTTAATACAGATATGTTGACCACCTGGTGTTCATTCTTGCTCAGCCGTGTTTTCTTCATCGCCTTCCTCGGCTCCGCGAGCTCCTCCACCGTCAAAGCTCCTCCGCCAACTTTGAAGCTCTTGTTGGCCAAGGTAGCTTATTAGTCCCTAGAAGTCGTGACACTCGCTTGACTATTGCGAGCTTTTCGCCATTTTCGCTTTTGTCAATAATCGCCCCATCTTTCATCTCGGCCACGGCGTTCTAGGTCGCCACCGCCGCCGAGGTTACCTCCTTCTCGCGCAATAGTATTTGCAACCCATTTTGGCACTTTTGGCGCCGCCGTGGCGCGAGCCGCGACGACAAGTCGTTTCCGCCTCTCGTTTTTTGCCGACAAAAGCCCTCTATGTCATTATCGACAGGGCAAGGTTTCGTTATTAAAAGCGCTAATGATTGTTAATTATCGTAATGATTAGTTAGCATTTAATTGATGTCCGAAAGAATCTTTGTGTCACTGCCAGTGGGCCCAGCCACTTAAAAGCCCCCGTCGGCCCGATTCAGCGCCTTTAGGACAAAATTAATGTTAATCATTGATAATTAGTGTTTAGCATTAAGTGACTGTCTTAAATTGACTTCATGAGTCACTGTCATGTGGGCCCGTAGGCCTAAACCGCAGTAACGGAGTCGTTAGGACAAAGTTTGGGTTTAATTAATTGCTAATCATTGGTAGCAATTAATGGCGGTCCGAATTGGTATATTGTGCCACTGCCATGTGGGCCCCCGCCCATTTAAACCCCCTCGCGAAATCATTAGGACACAATTAATGCTAATCATCACTAATCTTTGGATTTAGTATTTAATAGCCGCCTCAAACGCCTCTGTATCACTAACATGTGGGCTGCACATTTAAACCTCTCTGCGCACTTAAAACCCACATGTGTTATATGCGCAGATCGTGGACCGTCGATCTTAAGATGAAATGCCCAGATCTTCAGGAACTTTCGGGCCCCCGAACGTTTCACGTCACTAGGCCGCCCATCTCGCGATCAACGGCCGAGATCGATGTGTTGTTCGGACGCCTCAACCGCACATGGATCCGCCGCCACCTCAGATCTCGCGCTCGGATCACGAGACGCTCGCATCGGCGGGTGCCGAGTTCGGAGCCCTCCATCTTAAGATCTACGGCCTTGGATGATTGAGCGTCACCCAACGCCCCAATTCACGGGACCGCTGATCTTGATCCAATGGTGAACCTCTTTGGATCGCGGCGCGCGCTTATTCTCCGCAATGCGGCGTTGGATCCCGAATCAAAGGTCCGCTTTCGTCCACGTTGTTTTCTTTTAGAAAAGTTTGATTTTATTTCTGTAGTTTTATTTGTCAACTAAAAATGGTATTAAACTTTGAAAACTCATAACTAATTCATTTTAAATCCCTTTAGTTGATTCCAACCGTATTAAATTTATGTTTCACTAAAGTTTAATCCAAAAATGCATTTAGACATGTTTTTGTAATGTAAAATTTTGTTAACATTATTAACTTGCTCCAACCATTTTTCAATATCCATAAATTAAATTGAAACTTGTAAAATGCATAACTTTCTCGGATAATTCCAACTGAGCAAAATCAAGCTTGTAAAATTCCTCCGTTAGCATAATCAGAATGTGAAATAGGTTTTGATCATGATTTTATTTCAAAATGATATGTGCTAGTTTTACAACTTAGAAAATGATAAGTAATTCATTTTAACTCCAAATTGTAAGCTCAACTTTGTCGTTCTTAGGATGTCATTATCTACCTACCATAAAAATTTCAGGTTCTAGGTCATTCTAGAAATTTTTGCCATGAAATGACATTCAGAATTAATTTAGTTGAATTTCTAGGTCGAGAGAATTAGTTTTAGCCATAACTTTTCATGCTTAGTCCAAATGACTTGATTCTTGTTCCTAAATTCATTTAAAATCATATCCTTTCTACTGTATAAATTTCATGAGATTTGGAATATTTTTGCCGTTGAGTCTTGTTTGGTGTTCTTCGTTCTTATTGGTTTTATCGCATTCTTGCTTTAGGTTCAAGATAATATTAATATTGAATCTGATCCTCAAGAACTGCATCGACCTACAAAGCAAGGCGCGATGTAGCATTCATTTGATCATGTTGTTCCTATTATTTTCAAATTCTAATATGTTGATTGCAAATTCTACGTATGCATTGCTATCTTACTTTAAACTATTATCGATTAGTTGACCTATTAGATGTGACGAGGATCTAATAATCCTCATTTTATTATTCCATGATCATGTAATATGACGTCACATGGCATACACCCTAATATTAGAAGGGGAGAGCAAGTCAGGTAGTCGTAAGATCTCCTACGACTACCCCCCTAGTCGTAAGCCTCTCCACGACTATGGTGTAATCGTAAGTCCCGCTACGACACGTCCGGTCAGAAGTCTTCCAAATGACTCAGCACCAAATCGTAAGCTTTTCTACGATTACCCCCCTGGTCGTAAGTCCTTTTATGACCAGCTCTGCCACGACTTCTGTGGGCACCCCGGATTATTGGAAATGTACTTAATTAAATTCATAATATAGCACAATTATTAATGAAGGAACAATACTGTCCCTTTATTAAAGATCATGCTTAAGGCATAAATTTAACAAGTGACAATTCCAATAAACAAGCTCCCCGGATATATATATCTCACAATGGTTCCCAGGATCAACGACCATTGCACATATATATCCTTCAACAACATTGCATCAAATACATACATGTCATACATTTGCATAATTAAACATAAGTTTACATCATTCGGTTTTAGTACTACAATATAGAGTGACTTGGTCACTACAACATGTTCAACAGCGGAAGCAAAATAAAACTTAAAGTCCACCAATGGCCTCATCCACCCGCAGCAATTATGCGTGGAGGAAAGAAGTAGCTCTACTGCTAGCATCTCCCGATCGGCGCTAACTGTACTTCATAAAGATAACCGCCTCACCGCAACAATAGGTGATAGTACCTGAGTACGGAAGGTACTCAAGAAGTCTTACACAAACTAATAAAGAAAGTGTTGATTAGAACCTAATCAAAGGAATAGAATTTTTACATGCATAAGGTTACAACAGAAAGATATAAAGGTTCAGATTTGCATAAAGCGATACATCTTAACGTACAAAGGCTAAATTTTGATAAAGCCATTTAATAAATCAAAGATAAAGTAGAACAAGAAGTAAAGACATTAAATGTAAACAAGATAAAGGCATGAATCCTCATATGCAAAACCATAAAACTGGCCGCTTTGTAAATCAAAACTTCTATACAGTGACATCAATTCAAGTTATCGCCCATGACCGTGGACACGCTTATTCGAACAGCTTTATACCCCGCAGGTGTACATCTTTACCCACATGACTTAGCTAGCCCGCTGCCTTCTGGATGCCTCCGAATGATGACATACTTCCTTGGTATGCCGACCGGGAAACTAAGATTTGGTATTTTTCAACAAGCTAACACTATTGAGTTGGACCCCATGTGTGAACTCGATCTCGCTTAAACAACGATCGATAGCATCCGCTAACCGAGGCACACATGTTGCGCCAAGAATGCCGATCCAAACAATTAAATGCGAATGGGCTCACTACCCATATTAGGATGCAATCGCACCATTAAGGTATCGATATGCTACTGAGCACATATACGCCACCCTTCTAAGAACATCCGACATCGACATACAAGCTCACATGGCATACAACGCAGCCATAAGACCAAAGCATCTATGCCATACAAGGTCAATACATATATTCTTACTCCTATTTCCAACCCAATAGTCTTAACATTTTACTTAACCAAACAAATACCATACACCGCATGTGGAAGTAATGTGGGGACTTGAATTGAATAATCGAGTTCGGTCCTTAATTAACCCTGACAAGTCCACCACAAAACCCAATCTCGCACAAAAGCACCATCACTAGCTTCCTCTTGTCCAGATTAATTTAAATATAAAACTCATTTCAAATAAGTAAACTGACAAAGAGTTTCAAATAATGTAGGTCTTTTAGATTCCATGTTTGACAAGATATTCTTGTCAAACTCTAAAATCTCTAGATCGCATGTCTAAGCCAAATCAAAATATAGGTTATAGTATACAAATACTAAGCTAGGTTAAGTGTATGATTATAATTAAGGTAACCCACCATGTTAGGTCATATCTAACTACTAACAGATCACAATTTGTATTTTCAAAAATAGCATGCATGCTTGTCACCGAATTTAGAAAATCTAATGTATAAAATTTGGGATCAACATGGTGTAGAGGAAGCTTGCCTTGATAGTAACAAACTTGTGTTGCGTTCAAAGTTGTTCAGAGACGCATTCAAAACTTCGATGAACCAGATTCTATAAGAAGCAAATAAATCCAATAAATGCCAAAATCGATAAAGGAGTACAAAATGGAAGAAACATGCATGATCAATTTGGAAATGCATGATTAACAGTATGCTTAAGCCATAACTACCCATAATAGTGATAATAACCCATATTATAGCCTACTGTTTTTAAATGACAGAAACTAAGGCTTAGTGCAAAGTTCCAGTTTTCAGATTTTTTTTAAAAGAGCTGAAAACAGGACAAAGGCAGATCTTGGAAAAAGGAAAATAGATCAAGCATAGGTTCAAAAATAGAACTTAGCCTGATCTTGTAGGGCAATTAATATCCCAAGCTTACCTTAAGCTAACCCTAATCGATTAGATTTCAAAAGCTAAAGAAAAACCTATTTTGTCGGTTGAGCCGACAAAAGAGAACAGAGAGAAATTCTCGTTATCAACCTAAATAGATGATAACAAGGATTAAAAGAATAACTTGTTACGCTACTAGGTTTGGTCTAAACCTAATTAGGTAACAAGTCGATGTGAGAAACCCTAGGTCTTGAAAATGACATGGAAAACCGAAAGTTATAATAACAACTTTTCATTAGCAAGTTGAAGCTATCGATGCTCAAAAGAATGATCCACGTAAGCTTCTAAGGTCCTTAAAATGCTCAAGATATCTAAAACTAGGTTTTAGCTACTGAGTAGGAAAGACACCACGACTTTGAAAACCGAAGAGGAATGACAGAGAAATAAACTCGATTTAACCTACAAAAGATAGTCAATCTTTATTGCATGGTAAAACCAAAGGCTTAAGGTGGATAAGCAATAGACAAGAGCAAGAAACTCCATCGGATAGCAAGGAAAATGATGAGCAGTGGTCAACAATGGCGTGAGCTCAAAAGTTAGGGTTATATATGGATGTTGAGCTACAGGCATGAGGAGAAGAGTCTAGAGTTGATGACACTACTACGTAAAACTCATCACTGCATTTGCCGAACCGTCATCATGCATTTTTGAACCGTCTCGTAAAAGTACGCTCGTGATAACAGCGTTATCACGCGGTTTTTGAGCCGCTCAGGATAAAGCATCACAGACGGTTGAAACAAGAGCCGCTCAGGAAAATAGTATCGCATGCATGCGTTCTAACAAGAACCGCTCAGTGATATCAATTATCGCGCACGCTTCTTGTTCCAAACCGCTCAGGATACTGCTTACGCACGCTCTTGTTCCAAACCGCTCGTGATAGCTTTTTTATTGCAAAAAAATATTGCCATTTTTCATGGATACACTCATACACATACACCGCCATTTCCAAGCCTCCCAAACATGGATTCATTGATACACATACATAGATTCCCAACTCCTAAGCCTCCCAATAAATTTCTCAAGCCATGGATTCATGGATACACTCATACACTGATCATACACAAGTACCAATGTAAGTAGAATTTGGAGGAAAATCTAATGTAACTGGATATGAATCTAACACAAGTACCACAAGCTCATACATACAAACTGGATCTCAATCTAATAAAACCTCATATACAAAAGTACCAACAGACATCGACGCTGAGGAGGACCGAGGAGCTTTCGGCAAGGCTACGAGGACTAGAGGAGGTCGCCAGCAGCTCGGCGACACTCAACCGTTGGG